>VUQG01028892.1:4154-35500 GCA_015106755.1 Etia nguti | reverse complement strand
CAGAAAACAGAGATTTTTAGATGGGAAACTGTTCTTGAAGTACACTGAGAGAGAGAGAGAGAGAGAGAGAGCTGTGCATGAAGTGTGATTTTATCATGGTGGAAGCAAAACAGCAAAGTAAAGGGAATTCATGATGTTTATGTGAAGCAAAATGTGAAGCGTAGTTTGGATTTTCTTTCGCTGCTGGTTCAGTCAGTATTGTTTGGAGAGAGATAAAACCTGCAGATTTAGAATCTAGCACAAAACGTAAACACAAAGTGCGGACCCGCCGACGCATCAGAAGCTGTCGGCTTTCAGCCCAGACGGTGTGTCCGTGTACGTGCCGTCGGGTGTAAAAGCCGACATCTCACTGATTCTGATGTGTCGCCAGGTCTACGCTTTGTGTTTACGTCTTTGTGCAGAATCAGTGTACCTGCTCTCATTTACTGTTGTCGAAATTTTGTGAGGTTTAACCTGAGATTCTGGCGTTTCCGGCAAAATAAATTTATATTTAAAAATCGATTCAGGATTTTAATGAATCGATATCGCGTTATTCAAGCTAGAATCGATTTTAATCGGAAAATCGATAATCAAAACCCACCCCTAGTTTCTGCGCATATCTGTCATTTAAATGTAGCAACTACTTTAATTTTGTGGAAGAAAATATAAATGTAAGTATTTAGAGTAAAATTTCTGTGTGTTCAGACAAACTGACTTCATGTCATTGCTGTCTTATTGCTGTCTTTGGTGTCGTCTTGGCTCACCAAATTTGTTTTGAAGACAGCAACCGACTGCAAGCTGGTGCATACCATCTCTGAAGCAACCATTTCAAAAGCATCAAAATCATTGCACACACATTGCAGTCATTTTGGTCATGCCACAGACTCCAACCAGTCTTTCCCTAGTGTAACTGTAGCACAATGGAGCAGTGATTTATAAATGTAGCACAGGCTTGAGTAATACATAATGCAGCTGCCTTTACAGCTCAAGCTTCTAACCAGAGAAAACAAATTACACTTTCAAGTCTGCTGAATGAATGATCGGGTGAAGCCACAGAGATAAACTTTGTTCTCGTTTTGCACCAGACATAATTTTGAAATCAGTCTGACAAACCTGTCAAACCAAGGAATGCAGTACCTATGAGACATCTCTACGGCAAAGCAGCAAACCCCATCAAATATTCACATCATGTTCAAGGTGGTCATTAAAGTAATACCTTTAATCCACTGTTGAATTACACTTTGGAATTATTGCTCCCTTCTTCTGTACAGTCAAACTGTCAATTGTAATTTTGCAACCAGGGCAAAGACATCATAGTAAATTTAAAAATCTGCTAGTTATAAGGTAATTATTATAAAATACCGCTTGATGTATTCCTATGATGGGATTTTATTAGAGCAATTACAATTCAATTTCTACAGATGAAACGGGTACCATGCTTAACAAGTTATATTAATAATAGTCCGACTTCCTAAATCTATGCAAAAATGCCATTAATATCACTGAAGACTAAAAAGGATGTCCCTGTCACAGGTCTAGCGTGCCAGGTTATATCAGAGAGTGAAGCAAAACAGTCGTATCAAAGGAGTGTGATTAATTTGTGATACAAAAGAGGTAATATTTCATAGTTAAGAGAAACTGGATACCATTGTGGCTTAATGAGAAGATGAAAGCAGGGGGCCAGTGTTATCTCATTCAGTCTGTGCCCTCCTAGGAAATGAATATTCATGAGGATATAATCACAGAATATTAAGAGATGGAACAGACATTCCTGTCATTAGACCTGAATGGTCATCGCAGTGGAACAAAGGAGGTGCTGCATCGTGTGACGCGAAAGACCAGTGGCTTCAGTCACAGAGGGTCACTGTGTTTCTATGAGATGCTGAAGCTACTCTCGCCGAATGCTTCATTAGCGCCGTTTTGGAGCACTCGACTTTCTGACATATGTTCATGCATGCCTGCAAATTTGTTCTGATTTTTTTGCGCCGTCAGAATATTGACTGATACATATGCCAAAACACGATGGTTTGCCTCGGCCTTTGAATGACTGATCAGTTTTAAATTGAGGTTCATCAAACAAGATATTTAAAGCGCGTGGAGTGTAGTCGACCCCACTTTTCTGCTTAGACTGTAACAAATTGAGCATTGCCACAGTTCTGGAAAGCTAGGAAATCAACCACAGCCAGCAATCTCAGCAGATCTGCTAAATGCCAGCATACAGTCGACTGCATTCACACTTAATATTGACAAACCTTATATTGCTGCTGAATGTGCAAGCTGCTTTGCAACCACGTCCAAAACAAAAATGCACAACTTCTCTTTTTTTAACCACTGGAAAAAAACGTGCTACATGTTCTGATGGAGTCTAAAGGTGTGAGCTGTTATTGTAAAAGTCGGCGTGGAAAAAAGTAAACCTAGTCCTAGTGTAAGGAGCTTGGAAAGAAAAGCTTCTGGACTTTTTTAAGTTGCTTGAAGACGTTTCACCTCTAAACCGAGTCCTAATTTTGTTTTTGATTATAACAATATATATATTTTAAATTGTGAAATGACAAAAAAGAGCAAAGCTGCCTGAAGTTTTGAGCGGTTGTGATTTTCTGTGACTGTAGCCTAATGAAGAGGAAAGCAGAAAGGTTTGAGTGTAGATCTGACACCATTTCCAAATGTTGTGAAGGAATTTCGAAAAGTACGTTTTTCCAAGACTAAAGCAAACGAGGTGGAAAACAACAGGAAAGGAAACAAGCTGTTCAGCATGTAGAATTAAAAGCCCCACATCCAACCCTTAGGAAAGTAACAAGAGGTGACTTATTTCCTCCACAAATGTAACACCAGGGAAAACACGCACACCAGGAAAGTTTCCAAAGCGTTCAAAAAGCAAGATTTTAGACGACTTCAAACTGCATTAAGTAATGTGTAATACATGATTTTTTTTTTTTTCTTGGAGTAATGGCCCCAACACTGTTTATACACAGTCTACGATGTAACTCTCCTCACATCAGCGCAGCTCCTTAGTTAGATTGGGATATTTTTCAGCCGTGCATTAATTTATACCTCTTTGCTTGTGGAGGCTCTCATTATGAGCACCAGCACTTACGAGAGACTCGGTACAACTTGGCATCTGTCAGCAGCTCCAGTCTAGTCCCAGTTTTGCCCCATTCCACCTAATGGGAATATTGACAACTACTCTGTGCCATTAGCTGAAGTTAGCATTGTCATGGCAACATTACACCAGAATAGGTTCAGCCAACGGTTGGCTGGATCTCCCTTTCTCTCTCAGAATGTGCTGTCAGTTCCCTCCCTTTCCCTGTCTTCTCTCTATCTTCTTCCTCTCTAATTTATGTGTGTCCTATCTCTTTTTCTCCCTCTGCCTCTCACAGATAAAAAAAAAAAAAAAGAAACCTCTGAAGAACAATTTATCGAAGTTCCTCATCCCCTCATAATCGCCGCTCATCACAGCAGAGCAATAATATCTAATCATGACCTCCAAATGTTTCATCTCCGTGCCTCTTTGTTTGCCACCTCCTGCACTGACTTTCTTTTCCCTCATCTCTCTTATTATTATTTTTTTACATTACTTCAATGACCTTTCTGTTTTATCACACAGCAGGCAGGGGAAATTGTCAGGAGATACAAGTGAAACAAGATGACATTCAACAACAGTACAGGTGCTGTATTTCATGTATTACTGCAGAAAAGTCAGTGTTTGTCTGAACCAAATCACAAAAATGATAGCTGTTGATTATTTGTTGTTTTTGAGGCTGTGATTTTGCTCAGGGGAAATCCACTCATACAGGTTAGGTTTAAGTTACCCACATGTGGGTAACTTAAAATCTTATTGTTGGTCTCTTATTAAGGAAAAGGAGATCATATTAATCCAAACCAAGTCGTGAGTGCAGTGAACACCACATCAACACTGATCTTTATTATTTCAAAGGTGATGGCAACATGTAAGCTTTACTTGCATTTGTGGACGTCACACAGCAGAGCTTGTATGCATAGATAATGTTTCTAAGTTGCAGTAACATTACAGTCATTTAAAACAGCGATATCCACACACCATAACACACATTATAATGTATAAAGAGAATGCCAGAGCTGCATAGCATACTGCTGATGCTGAAAGAGAGAAAGCAGGAAGGACAGTGAGGAATTCATGCTTTGCTTCCAACATGAAAAGAAAGTAACACAGGCTATACCAGCAGCAGAGCAAGTGGATATCAGCCAGCTGAATGGGTAAATTAGTATTAAGTTATATTATTTGTCTGTTTTTTAGTTTTTAAATTTCATTAAAACCAATTTTTCTTGACTCACGATGACCTTGGTGGGGTTGGATGGATATGTGTGAAGTAGTACCGACTGAGTCTGTCAACAATCCATTTTCCTTTTATTCTAGGCAATTTGATGAAATGATATCGAGTAAATTATAATCCACCTTAAAAAGGAATTAAAAACAAATTTTATGGGGATAATTAAATACATTAGCTATGTTAATAGCTGTTGCTCATGCCATAATACCAAATAAAATTAAAAAAAAAACATTCCATGATGCATCGGCCTAGACGGGGTTAACTCTGCAAACTCTGTCATCAGAATAATGGCCATGGATACATGATTCCAGCTGCATTTAGAGAGGGTATCAAATCTCCCCAGAAAATGAAGGCTCAGTTTTCAGCACAATAGAATTGTGTCTGCAAACAGCACCACAGAGACTGATAATCTATTATCTGTCTGATGTTCATGTGAAAATATACGCTATCACCGTCTCCACTGTGCAGTTTTTCATTTGGTAAAAAACATAAAGTTGGTTGATACTGACCCAGTTGTTTTTCCAAAGAATTTCTATCTGCTTTTATGCCTCCAAAATAGACCAAATGACTGAATAAACTCATGCCAATACTCCATAAAAAATATAACTTTGGCAAACATGCGCCTGTCTTCGGTCTTATTGTTATTATTGTCTTACTGTGGTGTTGATTCTTTTGAATCCTGTGCTGCTGCCACTTGCAAGGCTCTGAGGAAAGTGGAAAGGGAGTCTTTCTGAAAGCCATTTAATATGAATCCAACTTTAGCACAAAGCAAAAGTCTGGACAGCTGTAGAGCTAATGTTACGCTCGCAGACATACTGTGTCTCTATCCCAAATCCCAGATTACAGCATATTTTTCCTGCCTCACATTTGATGTAGTGTCCCCAACACGAGTGGGCACACATATAAGTGCGCTTTTTTTGAAGCACAATGCTCACAGCAACCATCTGCCTGCTTTGCTAACAGGAGGCTGTCCACTGGTTAGATGTTCAACAGGGAACAAAAGGACTGGAGAATATAAAAGCTCTGTATGCATTCTCTAGTTAAAAGCCTGTATTAGCTAATGGTTTCCTGTGTTTTTCACTTGACCCCAAAGTTATAGCCTACCTTGAAAACTCAGTGGCTCCAATTGCTGGTATGTCTCAATGTGGATAACTTTCCCCCTAAATGAAAATAGTAGCCAAATTCTTAGCTACTCTGGCACTGGTTACATGAGGAAATGGTAAAGAGTTTGTCTTGGGATTAAGTTCAGTTCACTGCCTGAATTATTGTTTCCAAACGCTTTGAATACATTGCCAGTTTTTCTTGTCCTCTCAAGCACACAGTATTCCATATCAGCCTTGTCCTCCTGATGTTACTCTTGAGTTTCAACAAGTGCTGTTGTGCACCGTTATCATGCACACAGTGAATCAAAGTGCTTCGATTTACGCAGAAACAAAGCACGGGTGGGCGTGAGGTGCAGCATTCAGTTTATTTAAAGCCTGCCGTTACCAGCTTTGATAACGCTCGTAGACTTAAAAAAAAGAAACACTTGAAGGTGGAGGTGTAGGTACATGTGTGCCAGCTCAGTTTGAAAATTTGCCTTCCTTTTAAAACTTCTCTCAAGTATGCTTGAGCGAAGTACTCCACCTCCAGCTGCTGTGGAATAACTGCTGGATGAACCCAGGTGTGCCCCTCAGCACCTCTGTGCTCAGAAAACACATTAAAAGCTTTAAAATAGCATTCCACAACACTGGAGTGATGCGACGAAGGTTTTTTTTTTTCAAACTGGGATAATGTTGTATTCATGCTCTGGTTATGCATCGGTGATTTACATCTTCAAAGAATTCAAAGTGTAGCTCTCATGCCTCTGTGCCTCATTTTGTCCCCCCCCCACATCTGCTGTGGAGAATTACCTCTCATTAAACATCTTTTAAAAGATGACCACGGCTCGCATGTGATCAACAGCTGAACGGAATTAAAGTGATTTAATTCTCAAAGTAATCATTTAATGTGTTAGCATGATGGTCATTATTGAAAAATCCACTTAATTTTTCATATTTAAATTTAAGTTGATATTTTGTGTTTCATTGTGTCATTTGTTTTAAAATCTATTTAAGATGTTAATAAAGTGCTGGAACCAAATTTAAAAGTTGTTAGGGAGCATTTGAATATGGTAACAACATAGTCGTGTTCTGATTTTTTTAAAAATTGATAAATTCACAATAATTCTTGGATGGTATATGGGTTAATGTCATGCTATAGGTAGTAATGGCTAATATCTAAGACCAGTAATTAGGCATCAGTCACATTGGTCATTGCAGACAAGCAAGTTGTCTTTCATGCAAAGTACGATCAAGCACAGTCTTTCTTATTCATGTATCACTGACATGTAGACATAGACCATACAGCTTCATGTGGCAAGTATACACTTTTTTATATAACATTAAATTGATCTGAAAATTTTAAGAACAAAGAAAATCAAATCTTGGTAAAGCTTGTAAGATAATTACTATTTAAGTGGGTGGTGGTGCTGTTAGAAAGTGTTTGTGTGGGAACAATGGCCACAGAGAAATTGTTCTGTGACAAAGTTCTATTAAAAATAAAAACAGTCGTTACTGGTTGTAACTCTAGTTCTCCGAGTGTCGGCCACCTACAGTTTTTAAAAGTAAGAATGGTTAAATCATCCAAGCTGTCTCGTTTGTTTCAAGGTAAACGTGTGAGGATGTTATGTTTAATCCTGTTACTTCTTGTATCTGGAAGCACCTGTGGAGGTTTCTGTGTAGTAACCATGAATCAGGACTGTTACATTCAAATGTACCCGTTTCTACTGCAAAGTAATGTTTCCATCAGCTGAAAGCCAGTGATCAGAAAAACAGCCCTGTATAAATTATGATTGGAAATTTAATAATTATAAATTTAGAGTGAACTGGGATCAGATTAGTTTTATTTTACTGTATATGTAGCCTTTCAGGCTGAATGATGGTCTGACTCTTAAACATAAGATTTATTTATGTTCAAAAGAGGAATTAAGATGCAATCTATTATGGGGACTTTGATATTTTGTCTCTACCATGGCCATAACTAGCTATGAGGTCACTGAGGGAAGAACACCGATTTTTTCAAGGCGGTAAAAATTGATATGAAATAATATGTAATGTTTTAGACGGCTTTTACTTTGAAAAGACACTACAGGTATTCTATAACGTTGTGGCGCACCCTATCGTCCCTCTGATTGGCCCGTGTTTAGGAGAGGTAAGGGAGATGCTTGATTCATGAGGGATGATAATTGGTTATTTTAGGCACAAGGTGTAAATCTGACTCCCAGTAGTACCAGAGCCATTAACTAAGTAACTTTTTCTAAACTCTAGTTACGGCCCTTGTGTCTACGGATGGCAGTGAACCATAGATACAACCAGCGTCGCAGTTTTATAAGCTAACTACATTAGACCTCACACGGGCCCATGTTAAGGATTTTTGTCTTTGCCTTTCTAGTTCAGTCCATTCAGTCATACACTCTGAGCAGCACCCATCAGTAACTAATGTAATTTACATCACACAGAATCTCAAAGCAATGGCATAGATTTTCCCCATGGATGAAGTTGTTAGTGTAACCTCCCCCGCTTGCAGAAAGTTATTGGGTCACTAGAAGAAAAAGAATCAGTATACTCTCTGCATTTTCATCCATTACATTTCGTTTGGCTTTGCAGTTTGTCAGTTTCTCACAATTAAATTACAGTAAATTACTTCGAGCCGTGTTTGGCAGCATTGAACCTTTGTTTTACAATGTCTTTGCTGTAATCTGGAACAGCACTTTCTTTCTGTAAAGTACTGTAGATCTTTTTAAAACTATGGAAAATATCAGCTTTTGTATTTGTTGCACTGCAAGGTTACAGGAATGCTGCTGTATTCAACATTTTCACACTCACCCTGATGAAATCATCACAGCAGTACTAAATGAATTATCTGAATTCAAACGTTTACAATCCCATGAGTCTTTGTGCTCCAGCGGTCATCTACTTGGGTTTCTACGATATGTGATGCCAACTTTTTAATTATTTTATTGACTCTGTGCTAAAAGAAACAGTTTGACTGGATGCAAATGATTTTTGCAAACATCAAACTTGAGCAAACAGTGAACTCTGTGACTTTTGTAAAAGAAAAAATAATACTTTAATATCATGGAAATGTTCAGTATCTCGCTGTCCATTTATTCCCTCAAAGGAACAGAAGTTAATGATATTCTAATTATTTGACTGTATTCATAAAGAATAGTGCATGACTGTAGAAACATCAGTTTGTTAAAGTGGAAGAAACAAATCTAAAATACAGTTACTCAGTTATAAGACATTTATCATGATTACTCCAAAACACAATAATTGAACTTCTGTGATGATGACCTTTACTTTGGCTTTGCAAGGTGGGTTTATTTACTGATGCTCATAATATTATGCCAGCTTTACTTTGACTGAGATAATCCAACAACCTTAGACCTTTCCATAGGACAGCTCTGATAGTATTCTGTTGCAGCTTGCCACCATCTGACTTACTATCGCCCTGTTTTAGCATTGTAGTACTTTATTTGGTCCTTTTCTATTTTGGCTTGAAAGCACTGCTGCAAACGGTAAAATAGGAGGGCACTGTTTCAGGTCACACACGCACACACACACACACACACACACCACAGACAAACACAGACAGCGGCACAGGCATATAAATCAAGCAGACAAAACCTCATGGGAGCACACATA
Source organism: Etia nguti (assembly GCA_015106755.1). Lineage (NCBI taxonomy): Eukaryota > Metazoa > Chordata > Actinopteri > Cichliformes > Cichlidae > Etia > Etia nguti. Next base: position 26,490 of record VUQG01028892.1, on the reverse strand, counting down.
TGCCTTTATACACACTCAGACACACACTGATGGCTTTCCTGGAGATTCACTGCAGCTGTAAAATTATCTTGTAAAAGAGTGGTGGGGGCCTCCCGCTTTGGCTCTGGAGGGTTCATTAAGTGACATACACACGAACACACACACACACACAGATGCACAGACAGACATAAAGTGACCCCTGCAAGGAATTCATTCATTTTTATGCCCCCTATCACCTCATGGCTGTTTATTTGTTTTCCGACCCATTAGGTTAGCAGCTTTTCAGGACTCTATCCTTTTTTAGGGTCTCTCTTAGGTTTACGCACTATAGCTCTGACTAGTTCTCGGAAGAAACAGCCCTCTAGAAAACACTATAAAACAAGACAGTGAAGCACTGCTTGGAGACACTTTCCACTGAGTGGTCAGACATAATACCGGTGTATAAAATGTGTTCTTGACTTATATCTGCTACTATAGAGTTAGTTTCAAACTTAAACCTTTGGATTACACACAGAGACGGGAAAGCGCCAATGTCCTCCACCTCAGTTTGTTTAGTTACAGGCTTTTCACTTCCTTTAACAACTCTCAACATAACGCGTTTTGCTCCTGAGAAGTGGTGCAAATATTTACAACCGCCTTTAGCTGACATATTTTACTTTACCAACCAAAAGGTCATAGAGGAGTCACACCTCAGCTCACGTGATGACTCACGTGATTAATAGTGGATAACGACCCTCGGGACCGTCTCCAACAGGACTCGGGACTCTTCACTAGTTGTTTTAGGTGAAAAGTCTTAACAAACCATAAACTGGATGACAGAAAATCTTCACAGATATTTAACATGTTCACAGTGATGGCCGCATCGAGGTTTTAGGGTAAAAGTAATGAATAATGAAAACACTCTGTACTGCTGTTGGCATTAACGATTGTAAATACTGTGCACTGGCTTAATGAATACTGGCACCTCTTGAGAAACACGTTTTTTGCTGAATATCTAAATAGCAGTGCTTTCCACGCATGTCAAGTGTGTATGTCAAGTGAATAAGCTAAGCGCAGCGTCAGCTATGTGATTAGCTGAAGCTTTGGTTATTGTGCCTCTGTGAAGTTCTTAAAACCCTTGAAGTCGCCCACAGACTCTTCACCTGTAGTGTCTTTGTTGTAGTTTTTACTGCATTTAGCAGACATGGCTACAGGATTAATAATAACAAGAGCTTCTTTTGCTTATTGTACTCGTATGATTTTCTGTCCTTATTGACTGTTGTATCTACACGTTGTCGTGTAGACCACTTTTAAACAAATAAATATAGTGATGAGTGAAGCTGTGCCCGGAAAATGGAGCACTAATTATCATTTCATAACAGTGTTCATGGTATTTATTAAAAAAAGAGGCCACGGTATCAGAGAGACACGTCCTTTTTCTTGTGTGCGGCAAAATAGCACGTGATTGGTTTCAGTGTGTCAGAGTTTATAAGGTAAAAGACTCTATTCATGTGTAATTTCTACCTCAGTGCTCAGTTCCTGTTCAGCCATGCGTAACAGACAAACACAATGATTACACTAACCCGCCTCCACTCTTTTTCTAACCTCTACTCGAGGCCACAGCAGTACTAGTTTCATTTTAATGATGCTATTGTTTTTCCTCTGTGCATTAAGAGCCAGAAAAAGTGAAGGAAAATAAAAGATGATTAAGGAGGCAAAGACGAGGAAATGTTCTTCAAAGCTTCTGTGAACAGTGTGTATGTGATTGACACCTTTTAAATTATTGTGATAGCAGAAAGACTTTGTCCGCCTCTTCTCAATCCTATAAAGAGTATGAAGATGTTTTCTGACTTCGCAATAAGTTGAAAAAAAACATAAGCCGCTGCTGTTCAAGTACAAGCAAGAATAGCAGTATTGTAGAAAGCAGTTATGCGGTTATTTAGTGGCACTTCATGCATAATTAAATCTACTAAAAGAAACTTAATAATAATGTATACTTTATTGATCCCCGTGGGGAAATTCCTCTCTGCATTTAACCCATTCACTCAGTGAAGCAGTGGGCTGCCATTGGGCGCCTGGGGAGCAGTGTGTAGGGACGGTACCTTTCTCAGGGGTACCTCAGGGTAGCCGTTCAGGGGAATCGAACCCCTGACCTTCCGATCACGGGGCCAACACTTTACCTACTGAGCTATCCAAACTTAATTTGAAGACGAGCAAGAGAAACGGGCAACAGACGGGCAAATTATAACTTTATTACTGTTATTCTTTCCACATGAGTTTGAATTTCTGGTGTTGCAGATTTTGTTGTGGGTTTCAGGTTAAAGCCATGAGATACTTAAAAGTATAAACACTCACTTTAGTAAGTGCACATGCTCAGTACTGGATTGGACCCTGTTTTACTGTCAGATCTGCCTCAACTCTTTCTTCAAGTTGCTGGAAACATTGCTCAGAGACCACATTGTAAAGGTTCTCTGTGGATTGATATTTGGCGACTGTGGAGGCCATGTGAGTACAGTGAAGTCATTGTCATGTTCAACAAACCAGTTTGATTTGAGCTTTGTAACACGGTGTATCAGCCATCTGAAGATGAGTACACTGTGGTCACAAAGGGATGGACGTGGTCGGCAACAATGCTCAGGTAGGCTGTGGTGTTTAAATGATGCTCGACTGATGCTAAGGGGCCCACAATGTCCCAAACAGTACCAACATCATTACGCCACCAGCAGCAGCCAGAATCATTGATATAATTCAATTCAGTTTTATTTATACAGGACCAAATCACAAAAGCCATCTCTAAACGCTTTATATTGTAACGCCTGCCACACAAGGCAGGATGGATGCATGCTTTCATGTTGTTTACGCCAAATTCTGATCCTATCATCTGAATGTAGCAGAAGAAATTGAGCTTCTTCAGAAAAGGCAGCGCTTTTCCTATTTTCTGTTGTCCAGTTTCGGTGAGCCTGTGTGAACTGTAGCCTCAGTTTCCTGTTCTTAGCTGACAGGAGTGGCACCCAGTGTGGTCGTCCTCTAATGCAGGCCTTCTGCTTTAGGGTTTGACCTGTTGTTTGTTCATAGATGCTCTTCTGTTTACCTTGGTTGTAATAAGTGGTTATTTGAGTTACTGATTCCTCGCTTGTACCTTGACGCAGTCGGGCCATTCTCCTGACCTCTGGGATCAACAAAGTATTTTCTCCCAGAGAAGTGCTGCTCACTGGATATTTCCTCTTTTTCAGATCATTCTCTTTAAACCCTGGAGATGGGAAAAGATCCGTCTAACCCCAACAATTACACTACTTTCAAAGTCACTTAAATCACCTTTCTCTCTCATTCTGATGCTCGGTTTGAACTTCAGCAGGTCGCCTTAATCCTGTCTACATGTCTAAATGCATCAGGTTGCTGCCGTGTGATTGGCTAATTAGATATTTGCATTAACAAGCAGGTGAAACTAATAAAGTGTCTGGTGAGTGTATTCTGGTTTGGCTTTTTCCGCCCTGTTATCTTTACACAGTCTCTAACCGCTAATGTAACCTTGTCTCATTCAAATTATGCTTCTGCTTGTAATTTGCATAAGAAAATGTGTTTCTCTTTGAAACAGAAGGTCAAGTGCATGACGTATTATATAAAGTATCTGCCAAGGTACAAAATACTGGTACTCGAGATGTCTGCAAAATGCTCACTGACTATGTATTTAATTTATATTCCTATATATATTCCCATTATAGTCCTATTTGCTCTGCTGCCTTATAATACCTGCTCGCAGAGGCTAAATTGTCCAACTTTTTTATGGTTATGTAGAGTGGCAGCAGAGTGGAACAGTGCTTGGTACTCTTGGCTCTTCACAAAAGGGTTTGCAGTTAGAACCCAGTGGAACAGAGTTTGCATGTTTACTCCATGAGTTTCATGTTCACGGGTTAAACAAACATTAAAAAAAACCCACATGCCAGTTTTCTTAAGTTACATATGGCATGTAATCTAACCCTGATGCTTACCCTGTCTGCTTCATGTCTTATGTAGGCTGCAAAATCACAAGTGAGAAGCTGAAAATGTCTAGAAATAGTGCATCATGCCTGAAGAAGCAAGCTATTTATTTGCAGTTCCTCAATCTCACATAGGGTAGTGTTTTGCCACTCACAGATCATCTTGGTTAATTATCCCACATCTTTTATCGGTCATTTTTGGACAAGTTTGGACCACTAAAGGGGTTGTTTCGTAACGCCAGGCGACGTCTTTTTTTCAGCGTCTACTGACCGTCTAGTGTTGTCGTCCATACGACCTGCGTGTACGGGCTAAAATGTGGTTGTTGTGGACATCTGTAGTCCCATGTTTCCAGAGTGCGGAGGGCATGTTTTCTGTACAGAAACCATTACGTTTGAAGGAATGCAGAGTGATCGCTGCCTCTGAGATGGCACAGGCTCTTGAGCTAAAACAAAAGTGAGCAGCTGTTCGGTGGATTTGGATCAGAGATGTCCTCGGCTTCTCACAGACAAAGACTGCCGAGCACATAGTCCAGTTCATACATACACACTTGCACACACTTGCACAAACTTGCACAAGCTCTTCACAACAAAACAGGACACTTGTAAAAATGAACCATATATAATGCAAATGCTCTTTTAAACTTATTAAATATACTGTACTCCTTTTAAAAGGAATCTTTCTAAATACTTTAACCATAATTATTTTACATTTTAACATGGATTTCAATGTTTTTAATATTTCAATACATTTTAATAAATGACAGTTTTAACGTGGTTACAAACAAATAGCCTGATTAATTAAAATAAATAAGCCAGTTAAAGAAAAACACCAGATGTAGTGAATAAATCAACAGGCTAACACACAATAAATTGTGTTTGTTTATAAATAATCCATATTCACGTGTATCATGTTGATAACAACTATGTTGATATTTCTAAATTTAAAAAATCCATTATTATTAATAATTATTAATAATAATATTAATCATGTAAATTTCCTGCACCTGTCAGAGACGTCCACATGACATCGCACAAAAATGACCCAGTCCAAAGTTCAAATGTTGAACATCATATTGACGTCCAGGTTGACTCGAAGGAAAAGAGTGACAGTGTTTACTGTTGGAATAATAAAGGCTCTGGTTTGGTGTCTGCTGTCAAAATGTTGACAACCACCTTTTGCATCCCTTCAACTTTTGAACCCTCTTAAAATGTAGCATTACAGGTGGATGGCGGGGTGGTGGAGGGGTTGAAACACCAGACTGCAGCAGTGACACTAATATGTCACATGCAAAGACAGCAAATTTTACAGCTTAAATAGGTTTCCAGATTGTGGGACTGTGTTCAGGAGAAGGAGGAGGATGTATGCAAACGTAAATGTGTTTCACGCAGTGCAGCACGAGCTTCCTGCCTAAACTAGCTTGCGTGCTCTGCTCCGTGTTTAGCAGAGCAGTTGAGTAGCATGTAAATGTAATTTCTGGGAAGCAGGCTTGGCCACTGAGTTGAATAGTTGCTTCTTCATGCTGCAGTAACACTGCCCAGATGGTAGCAGTGTGTGAAAAAGTAATTACGCAGGTAGGTAATGTATCTGATTATATGTTGCATCCTCCTGGTATAAATCTTCTTCAGGTGTTCCTCCCAGTGAACCCGATAATAAGTGTTAGAGCTCTCACACCAAATGAGGAAGCTGGAGATCTGTATTCCCACCCAGTTCTCACTCATAAATTGGTCACATACGGATACGTCCTGAGGACCCGTAGGCGTCACATTTTAACATGCTTTTAGTGCCGCTTTTCAACGTGAGGGGAGGTCCGACGAATTCAGTAGAAGTCACTCAGTGTCTGAAATAGATGCTATGAGGCTGCAGGCAAAACATGGTGAAAAACAAAGTATGGACAATCTTGCCAATAAACAGAGTCTTTACTAAACCCAAAGAAAGTAGCATGGTTCCCTGAACCGGACCAAACTACGACAGAAAAGGAAAAGTCTAGAAAGTGTCAGTCACGATCGGGCCTCGAGGTCGTATGATTGTGTCAAATTGCTTTACAGAAAGAAGATGGAGGGGAAAAAAAGACATAAATCAAGAGTGTACCTGTGGCTGTGAAAAATGGAGTGGAGTTTCATGCAAGGGCAGATTCATCTGACAGTTCAGTCAAAAGAAGAACTGTAAGGATGCCGGAAGCCTTTTCCCCCCCTCAGATTACAGGTGTGCCTCGTCGTGCTCTTTAGTGAGCTCAAAAATGTAAGTTTGAAAATCACTGATCTAAAGGGAGACTTGCCAGAACATGGGAACGCACCATGTTTATTATTATGATGCATTTATGCTTTTAAAAATTATATATATAACAGAGTAGGGTTTACAATCTGCTCTATATTCATGTCAGCATAGTCGTAGCTCGCAGTGAACCATCTGTGATCTCGGTCTGTGACTGGACAACTTTCTATCACTGTTACATATGTGTACCAAGTTTGACCCCTACTGCTTCAATTTGCAAATATGCACTGAAAAAAAACACTGTACAAAATGGAAAATGTCCTGCAAATTTTTTTTTTCCAGTGCAACATCTGTTTTTAACAGTGGTTTCCTCAAATGGTAAATAGAAAAAAATCAATGTGTGGGTAAAAATTGGGAAAAAATCCATAAAAGAGAAAAAATTCTTTCATTGTATATTTACAGATTTTTTTAAAGTGTGTGTACAGAAAAAAACAAACAAACATAATCTAGTCATAGCCAGAATGAAGGGATCTAATAAAACAAGATGCAGCGATTTGTTTCTGTCACAGCAAAAATAAAAGCAAAACAAAATTGACAGTGAAACTGTGACAGCTTGAGGAAATATGATGGAGGGAGAGAGATGGCGGAATTTGTGGGTGAAGTGCTAGTTAAACCCACTTACACTCAATTTAACCAGCATTTCCTGCTGACCTTCATCATCATCGAAATGGATTAAAAGCACTCGTCTTCTTGATGCGTGCGCCAGTTTCAGCCAGTTTACGTTACAGCTCCGCGGTTCTGTCTGAGCGAGCATGAGACTGTTACACATGATCAGTGACAGAATCATTTTGGAGCGTTTTGTTTCCCTACCAACAGTGATGACAGCGAACCTTGCAGCAGTACCTTGAGGGTTAGACTGGATTTTCCGCCTCAGCGCTGCTCTTGAAGTTTGAATTATTCGGAGTGTAACCCTGTTTGCTGTCGACCTTTCAAAGGGCATCAAGTCAGATGTCGGTCCACTGAGTAGATTAAATGTGTGAAAGCATCTCAAGGATATTTCATTAGCCTAGGCTTTTAATATGAGATTCCTTAAATATTTGTTTAGCTTGTCTTAAAAATTTTTATTTCATACTTTTAAAAACAATGTAATTTGCTGTTAATATAAATAATTATATATAATTAAAGCACCATCTTCATTCTGATAAACCTGACACTCATGCCTTCATCATTGTAGTGGACTTTTTTTTAGGGTTAACCCATCTATTTGGTGAGGTCGGACAATTCAGGGGGTTCCTGAGACAAAGGTTAGTCTCACTGGAGCCTTCGGGAATGCGATATCTGATTTTTGTGGGTGTTTCGGCTCTATGTTGGGTCACAAGGACATCATTGCTGCTTGAACATAGTGCATGAATGTAACGTCTGACCTTATCTGTAGACTTGACTTAGGACGGAGCTTATGAAACTCCGTGTGAGATTATATGTCATTCATGGATAACCATGGCAAACGTAGTCTCATCAAACATCCCATTATAACCACCTCTCCGGCATGACATGGTATTTCTGTAAAAGAAGACAATTACTTTGATCATTGAAATGAAAGTTTTGGATAGCGGCTTGGGGTTTAAGCCTGTGCGTTAGCACCTGAGTTAAGGGATTTAAATGTATATTTAGACCAAAAAAAAAGATTGACGCAACTTTTGTGATTTTATTCCATTTTCCCCATTCAGCTGATAGCTGTCCATTATCTGAATCTCATTCATTCATTGCTGTATGTCAGTAAGGTTAACTGTGATTTGGTTTTCTTTTACTTTTCTTTCCTTTCATGCTGGAAGTCGATAGGCTCTTCTTCATACATGTCTGTCTGTCTCTGTCCTGCATCTCTGCAGTTATACTGTTCTGATGAAACACAGTTACTGGACCTACACCTCCAGTTTGGTTCTACCAAAAGTGCTGAGTAGAGAGGAGTGAAGAGAGGAGTGAGACAATAAAACAAATCAGGTTTCAGAAGACAAAATATTTTTTAGGCGAGGAAAGAAGAGGGTGAAATTAAGGTGAAGAGTAATGTGAATCTGCAGAATATGAAAGCGATGTTGCAGGGCTGCTGGTGGTGCTGGTGGTGGTGGATGGGGGGAATTCCCAGACCACCACTATGACCTTCTGTCCCACAATCCATCAGGGCGTCAGAGGCTGCATGGCCACACGCCTCGATGACAAATCTGCCTGTCGGCCGAGCACAGTCCAGCGTGACAACTTGGCATTTTAAGTGTTCAGATTAACTTAGAAATTTGGAAGAAGACATTACAGTCACTGCTGTGTACAAAGACGGTCAGGATGGTGGGTTGTTTAATTACATTACATTAAATGTATTAATGAATTTATAGTCTAGTTTAGATGAACTTGAGTTAAAATGACATGAACTGAATGTTGGATTTGTTGTTTCTAAGCAGGTTTTTATTTTTTCTATCCAGAAACTTGAGTCACTTTCAAAGGTACCTGAACAATGTAGTTTTTAAGGGTTTAAACAGTCTCAACTGAGAGAAAAAAGTTTGATTTTCTTGCTTTGACGCAGTGAAGCAATCTGTAATTACTGATAATGAACTGTCACCCAATTAAAAACCCAGGAGGCGAGTACTAACATCAGCAATTAATTAGATGTGCACATTTATCTCTTTGATATATTTAAGTCCAAAATACAAAACACGTTTGGTTTTATTTTTACATGTTTAAGGGAGATATCTCAGCAAAGTGCAACAGTTGTGTTCAGTAGCTAAGTGGTAGCTTTGCCATCACCTGACTGGTTCTGGGCAGGTACTTTACCCTGCATTTACTCAACCTTTTTCACCTGCTGCTGCTGCTGCTTGAAATAAGATCAATGACTCTACTGAGATTTGGCCAAAATGGTTCATTTACAGGCTCTTAAACCAAAAAAAGGGGAAAAAAACAGATTAAAGATGGACTTTTTATAGATGTTTTATAGACTTTCCCTGGAACCCTGGGATCAGCAAAAAAAGAAAAAAAAACAAAGATTTCTGGTCTGAATGGGAATTTAGTGAAGCAAATGTCCTTTGTAAAAACAGCCGTACTGTTCAGAAATATCCGATGTAAAATGTGTACACTGGTCACACTCCACCCACTCTCACTGCTCTCTTTTTACTTCAGAAAAGAAAGAATGAGTCACTTATTGCTCATGACAACTTGAATTATTATGCCCTAAAGGAAGAGTCCGCTTTTAGTACTTACTGAGATTCTGATCTAAAAATACAAGACAAGCCCCGAATGAAAAGTTTTGACATCTGCATCTCAGTGCAACTGATAAAACGGATAATCAGTTTAAAGACTTGAAAGAAAATCAATTTTCATCAGGACTTAAAAAGTGAAATGCACGTTTCTGCGCCACTGTTGTCTTCTCAAAGGGATGTCATGTGATTGTGACTCGTGATTCTTATCACAGAGTAATGGCGCCGTGAAGAGGAAACAAAGACTCTTTTTTTTCCCAGTTGGTCTTATTTTTCTTGGTGTCTTTCTGTTCTGTTGCTCTTGTCTTTCACTTCCCTCCAGTGTTTCCGCTTCGCCTGGACTCTTGCTTTCCCTTCACGTAGCTGACAGTTAACAAAACACTTTAATTCAACCAGAAGATGTCATTATAATCCATTTATAATCAATAGGCATTGTTTAAAATTACACTCAAAGTCACCTCTCTAGCTGTCATTCTAGTCCCATCTTTTAGCTTGCTATTTGTTTTGGCCTGTAGGCACATAAGGAGATGTTTACTAAACATTTTCTGAATTCATATTAGGCTAATTGAAGCTCTATTACCAAACTGTTCCATGTTCATCATTTCAGGCACATAAATAACTGTGTGAATGGCACTGATAATTGAGCTAATTAACCTCTTCAACCCTGCAGAGCCATCAGTGGGTCTGTCATTGAAAATCTATTCTGGTAAAGTGAATTTATTTGCAAGTTATGTGACAGGTAATTTGAGTCGGAATTAAAGGTAATTGAATATAAAATGATACACAAACACTTACACAGCTGAGTTTTTGCACCGCAAATTACAAACCTTATTTAATCTGAATATGAACCGTGCTTTTCTTCCTTTCTTTTTTTATTTCCATGCAATTATTTAATTTATTTGTCAAACTCAAGACAAGGAAAATGGGAAATAGGTGAGACGATTTAGTGAAACACATGCAGACGTAGGTGGAAGTACAGTATAAGGCAAAAACTGAGTTTGTACAGTTCTGAGGAGCTTGAATGTCAGTATTTGGGTATGACCAACTTTATTGTTCAACAGTGTCTGAACCCAGACATGAGCCACAAAAGCCAGTGCATTCCCAGTTCTGGTCCCACACTCACATGAATGGGGAAGGTTATGTCAGGCACCACATGTCAAGAAGGGCATCTGGCAAAAAAATCTTTAGCAATTTAAACATGCAGACCATCGAGAATGAGATTTCCATGCCAGACCGGTCGAGGTCGGGTTCGAAAGAGTGAGAGTAGGGAGGGTAAATGCAGGGAGGGTAAATGGAGAGTATCATGCAGAGAAGGAAGGTGAGAATATTGTATGTGCAGGAGACAAGGTGGAAGGCAAGCAGGAACAAGAGCACTGGACATGGACTGGTTGTGGTGCATACACATTTCAGGAAGAGGGAGGAACATAAGGTGATGTAAGAGTGGCGGAAGGTGCACTCAGGTGGATTACATCTTATGCAGAAGGTTCAATCTGAAAGATTTAGGAGACTCCAAGGTGGTGTCAGTGGAGAATGTAGCTAGGCAGCATGAATGGTAGTCTGTAGAATGACCTTGAAATCAAGGGTAGGAATAGAGTGAAGGCAGATACAGGTATATGTAAGTATTAGTGCTGTCAACGTTAATCGTGTCAACGCATCAAAATTGGCTAATCCCCGTTAACGAGTTAACGCAGATTAGTCCGTGTGAGGGGTTACTCGGCGTTAACGCGCTTAAGCTGCATTAACACGTTAACGCCGTCATCACGACTAACGCGATTAACAATTAACTCACGTGGAGAGCAGACTGACTCAAAATCCCTGGAATGTCTCTGTCAACGCATTTCGGGCAGTTTGTCCGAAGTTTGTCCATTCTGCGCTCCAGACGGGTTGAGTGCGTTGAAAATTTTAATCGCGTTAATCGTGATGACCGCGTTAACGCGGTTAGCTGCGTTGACACCGTATTAACACGTTAACGCTGACAGCACTAATAAGTATACATACAAATTCAGAAGAATATTGATTTCAGGGAGGAGTTGAGACGGTCTCTGGGTGGTAGAGAAGAGTTACGAGATTATTGGGAAATACAGCTGTAGTTCTGAAGGAAACTGCCAACAAGGTGTTTGGTGTATCCTCTGGACAAAGGAAACAGGACAAGGAGACTGTGTGGTGGAATGAGGAAGTAAAGGAAAGTATAAGTACAGTACTGATGAAAAGTCATGAGCCACCGCTCATTTTTGATGGGAAAATGTGAGAAAAGGGTGAAGTGATTTATTGAAATGGGCAAACATACATGGAAATGCAGTATGTAAGGCAAAAACAGAGTTTGTACTATTTTTAAGAGCTCAAAATTCAATATTTGGTATGACCAACTTTAATCTTCAACACAGTCTGAACTCTGAGGCAGCTTTCATGTCATTTCTTTAAGTAATTGTCAAGAATGATTCTCGAGGTTTCCTGAAGGGCATTCAGAGCTCTTCTTCATATGTCTGCTGTCTTTCCAGATGATATTGCATTGAGTTTTTTTAGTTTTCTCTGTTTATAGTTCCATATTTTTTACAAGATCTCCGACATAAATGCAACAAACAACAAGTGCAGATCCAAACCATGACATAGCCTCCACTGTGTTTTACAGATGGCTGTAGACACTGACTGACCTCCTTTGTACATACTGATGATGATTTGAACAAAAACCTTTAGATCCTCAGATCTGTTCCCTCTGATTATCCCTCCAGATCTTCTGTAGTTTGACATACTTCAGCCTTTTCTTCCCATTTCCCTTCCTTGAGAATGACCCTTCCACTTAGACCATTTCTCATGAGGCTTTAGTGAACAGACGGTGGGTCAACTTAAGGGCCATACGGCTCTCTCAGGTCATGTGTCAGGTCTTTGCTGGATTTTTTTCTGTACGATATAAGACCTCGACTTTCAGATACGGTTCATCTGCTGTAAATCGTTTTAGGCTCACCCCTTTTTCTTTTGTCCTCCAGTTGTTGTTTTTGATGTGTAGATGTCCAAAGAAAAACTTTGAAAGACCTTCAGAAAGCCCAGAGAACTTATTCAAGGCTGCTTTAAGAAATTACAGAACAGCGTGGCTCCTTGAAAGCAAAATACACAGAAATGATGGAACATATGGAAATTGTAACCACAAAATCTCCCCAAATGTGCACGGCGCTAGTTAACCTGAAGTCAAACAGGTGTAAACAGCAGTCCCTCATCAACACAAGACATAAATGTCAAACATGGCAGAAAATCATTCAGCCCAAAGAGCGTCAGATCAATCAGAAAATCAAAATACGTCACAAAAATAAACGTTAAGCAGAATAATTCTCATTAGAACTGATTTGAATTTTGAGCCTACCGGACCGTCAAAGACGTGCTGCTGTGTGTCGCTGTATGTGGTGTGAGCGCATGTCGTACCCTCTAACACCGCCCTCGCGCCTAGCTGGGGGCTCAGCAGATTGCCTTGTTATTCTTGTTTTTCATTAGTCATGCAGGTTGTGGTGCCGCGCTGGGCGGTTTAGGTCATGTTGCTCCCAGGAGGGCCTCATCCCGCTCCTACGACCTCGCGCACGACATTCACATCGTGATGACAACTGTGAGCAAAGCCGCCGCATCTGTTGCAGCCTGTTTAGCTCTCCGCTCAGGCATCACGAGGCCATCTCTAACATATGCAGGGGAAGAATACTAACATTAATTTGAACTGTGTATAGTGAGAATATGGGAAATGTGTACATTTAAACTGGAGCTGGGTTACATGCTGCTGCAGGACTGTGTCTGAGCTTCAGGCGTGTCGCAGTCACGTGTCCAAAGTCTGAGCACATCGACGCAGCAGCACAGATCTAAAGGAAAAGTTCAAATTCATTTCCATTACACTTTGCTTTCTAATCCAGCAACCACAAATAAATATTAATTTACATTAAATATAAATCAAGGTTACTTTTCACTTAATTGCAGTCCTTCAGTTTGGGTTAATGAAAAGCTTTACTGCAATCTAAATATCCTCTCAGTGCAGCATTTTGTAGGATGAATACTAAAATACCTCCTGTTTAAAGGTATTCTGGTAAAAAAAAAAAAAAAATCATTATTCAGAGGATATAAGTGCATCATCAGTAGCTTTCACAGTCCTGCTGACCACTGTGGAACTGGTGCTTCTGTGAAGTAGCAGTAGTGGCTACGCTAGGCTGAGAAAACTTCCCACACTGAATGGACCTGATGAAAAGTGGGCATTTGATCTGTCCTCTTTCCCGGGGCATGAAATCCTCAGATCCTGCTGTTCTGCTGTTCACCAACATCCTACATGCATGCACAAAGTGTCCAGTGGTGTCTGTGCAGGTTTATGGCAATGCATACGCTTGTCTGTCACACCCACTTCCACAAATTTGGATGCTTGTTCAGGACCCTTTAGGTGTCTGTAGGCTGTCATTTTTCAACAATCTAAAGTTGCCATGACGTCTATTTTAACACAAGCCGCAACCTTCTTGTAAGCACAACCAAGAAGCTTTGGTGGCTAACCAAGCCGGTGACAGTGGGCGGGGGAGTGTTTAAGTCCATCTTAAAGGAGCGAGAGCAAAGCTCTTCTGGTCAATGTGACTGTGTTTAATATCGCTCCTGTAATGATAAATTGTTGCACAGGATTCATATGGTTGTGTTACCAGTTGTATTTGTTTATTTCCTTGTTATGTTGTTATGTGTTGTATTTGTAGTTTTGCTGCCCTTTTGGAAGGTTCTCTCTTGAATCCAGACTTTTACCTGGATAAATGACGGTTAATTTAATGTAGCAAAATGCAATCGGGACAATACTACGGTGTGTCAGGTTGGTCCTGACTTACTCTTCTACATCCACACAACCTTTCTAATATGGATTTTCTCTTTTCTCCGTCTTTAACACTAATATGGCTGGTACATACAGATAAGGCACTGGAGGATACAAATCTCTGCAACACCATGTGACAGAACATCAGTATTTGACCCCTTGGCATGAGTCAGTACATTACATATACTAGAGTCAATACTCTGCAATTGAAAGGAATGCTTGTTTTTGTCACCCAGACATTATGTTCATCGCGGCACATAAAACGATGCTAGTCTCCTTTTTTTTTTGCTACTTTTTCATTTGTTAGAAATATTACTCAAAAAGTGATAGCTCGGTCCAGTGTAGAGCTTTCTGGAGTTGATTCAAATCCCGATAATGATTCAGGCATTTATTCTGCACTATTGTGCAACAGGGGAGGATTGTTCATTCTACATCATGTGTTCACAAGTATATATCAAATTTAATATAAGAAAAAATTGGAACTATTATCTTAATTTTGTCAAGAAAATCTCATAAAGTAGAGGTCCCTGTGGTCCGGAGGGCACTTTCAGCTTTGCTGGGAGCTTAGGACTGTTGGACTGCTATTGTTCTTTCATGTGTGTTCAAACTGTCAGCTCAGATCTTGTGGATTTCCCGAGTCTACAATTATTATTCATAACTGCTTCATGAACACTTGAGAGTGAAAAAGATAATCTGCTTGCATGCTGTCACATAAATGGAGAGGCCCAGGCCTGGTGGAACCTTTAGCTGAAGGTGTAGGAGGCACTGGTAATGAAACGTCTATAAGAGGTTTATTCAGATGTTGTTGTTCTAATCACTTTAGTCTTTTTGTCATCTTGGATTATCTCCTAAATCTCACCGAACCCCACTGGCATGGTGGTATTTTCTTTTACTTTCTTGATTGTTCACTAATTTGTGTCATTTTCTTAATACATCTTGTCTACCGGCAGCTTACAGTCGATTTATTCTTCGACTTTCCTCTGAACTCGCTGTTTTCTTTCTCCTTGTTCAGCTCTTGTTCAGCAGCGAGAAGAATTAATGAGAGAAGAACACCGAGCTGCTTTTCCTGATCTGTGCGTAAAGGTCAAACAGTGGGGAGAGTCAAAGCTGGATAATAACTGGAGATGAAAACCAAGTTCAAGTAGCTGCTGCTTGGTGTATGCTTATGAGAATGTGTGTGTGTGCACAATGCAGCTTTTAATTTTACATGTGTGTTTTGTAACTGCGCAACTGCCTCTGAAGAAATGGGGTGTGGCCACATGTTGTACCAAGACGTAACAAATAATTTGACAGTTTGTACTGGAGGCATTTTGTGGTCATGTTTAGATGGTGGCAATGGCACTCGTGATTGCTTGTATGCATTTCTTTTGCTTTTATGGCACCAAATAATGAGAGTTGTGGTATTTTGTGTAAGCTGGAGTGGCTGATCACACACGAGAGGTGTTCTGTCTGTATGTGAGCTTTCTAAAAAAGCTTGTTGGCAGATGAAAATGACCCTTCTGGTGCCAAATGTAGGGCAGCTGTGACTGAAAGTTTTGTAGCGTTCCAAAACTGGCATCCATGGCCTCTTCACATGGTGAGTTTTAGCTGGTGTGCAGAGGTGAGGAAGTTTAAACTTCTCTCTGAAGCATTTTTTTAGTTAGTTACACAACAGTCACTTCTGATACTTATAACTAAATGCATTCCTCTAGAGAGAGTGCATTGTGTGTGCAGTGTTTCCCTCCTATTCAAACTAATGGCATCTTGACTCTCTTCACGGCTGGCATCACTTCATATCTTCCATTCTGGCCCATAGACTGTATATAAAGGATGGCTGTAGTAACCTTGTCATGGCCCAGCAGATTGTGGATGTGCGTTATGAAGCCTCGGCAGCTGTTAGCACCTTGTGTTGTTTTGTTTTTTAAACAGAAGTGGTCATATTTAGATCAGATATTAGGAGTGCTGATAGACTCCAAGTTTACCACCTGCGAGAGAATAACAGGCTAATGCTGAAACATCACGAAAAGTGAACACAGACTTGTGCGCTTTAAGTGAATTTTGTCCGAAAATTTCATTCAAAATGCTCCTAAAAACACGACACAACAAGTAAGAGGATCGGCGAATTTAATTTGCATCAAGAATTCTTAGCACCCACTTGTACTGATAAACTCCCAGTCACACAGGCCTTTAGACTGAATGGCAACCCATTTCCAATCTCTGGTCACAAGCTACAGCACAATGTGTTGCTTAGCTGGTTGGTGAGTGATTGCAGGCAGTTGCTGTGAAGGCCCCAGTCACACAGGCCTGAGCGGTCAGCGATCCCCATGGCAATCACAGCTTGGGAGAAATGTGTTTGGAAAGCAGTTGCTGGAGGCTGTTGCCTGTTGCTAGATGAAGGCAGTCGCTGTACCAGTGAACCTCCTTGAAGTTCCTTTGGGTGCAGTTTTCATTTCAAAAATTTTTAATTTGCTACACACACTAAACAGCTAGCTAGTGACACTTGAGAAAGTGCAACATGACCTGGTGAATGTTCTGCCGTACCGCTGCAACCAAGACATTTCAAAAAGCACAACTCTTCCTCTGACAGCAAAAAGTCTCCAATGCTGGCTTCAAATCTGCTACTGACTAAAGACTAAAGAAACAACAGGCTGCCAACTGGTTGTGGTTACTAGGGGGTCACCACCCAGCCTTGATTCTCTGTGACTCATATCTAAAAGGGAAAGCAGATAAAGAGACCAGTTTTTTTTAATCAGGTTGTAAATGTGCTTCTTTATGCTGTAGAGTGTTTCAACAAGGGAGTCTTTGTGAAATATCTCAAATTGTGATCACAGCAGTAGCGTTTTCATCTGCATGCTTGTGTGTGCATTTTTGCACATAGCTCAGTGTGTCCCTTGTCAGGAGGGGTGAGTGTTTAACAAATGACTGCCAACCCGGGGACACAGGGGCCAGGGACCTCTGTTAGGGAGTCGGCCAACAATAAATCTCAAAAATCAATATGACAGGGCCTGGAGTAATCAGTATCAATGATTTTAAACCGGAATAAGTCCCTTGGGGGGGAGAATGATAAAATTCTCTGAGTTCAGAGTCTGAAAAAACATCCTGAAGGATGGGGATGAAGGATGGAGAAGAGGAAGAGAATAAGGAGGAGGAAAGAGAGAGAGAGAGAGATTATTGATGCTTTTTACCCAGAAGGCCCTGCAGCAGGGTTAGAATCTCTGTTCTGTTTTCTCTGTTTGTCACTTGCGCCTTTTTCCCTTCTTTCCTCCTCTTACTTTTCATCCGTCACTCTTCTGCTGTCTCATCTAGTCGTCTTTACGCCGCCCGTGTTTAGACTCTTACCTACTCTTCCTTTCATGCTTCCTCAGTCACATCTTTGCAGCTCTTTCACTGGTTTTTGTCTTTAGCGTCTCCGTCGCTGCTTCTTTTTTTTTAGTCTGTTCCACTCTTTCTGCCCCACAGGATATAGTTTTGATTGATAATGATATTTTCTCTCCTTTTCTGCCTTCTAGTTTACTTTTAATGATCCATTAGGAGAAAAAATCTACAGATGAAATTTCAAAACGAAACTTTTTTGAGTGACTTATTAACTTAAAATCCTATTTCATCATTCAGGAGATAAAATCTGTGTTGAGAAAAACACCAACATAATAAAGCCAATTACAGAACTGTTCCATTAAATATTTACACTCATTCTTGTAAAATTAGACTATAACAAAACATCAGATTTAAAGCGGAGGTCTTAAATCTGTGTGCGCCCGTCTGCCCAATACTGAATGTCAGAAATGAGAAGGGGAAAGAGGGAGAGGGCTTCAAGCTTTAGGAGGCAGTGAAGACTGGTTATAGGAACCCCTCAGCTAATCATTGACTAATCATTTAATCTGGTGTGTTATGTAAACCATGGGTCACAAATGATAATATTACAACCTTAAAAACCATCCAAAATAAATGGTAAATAGACTGGTCCTTATGCAGGACTTTCCTCCTCAGCCTGAGTACTTTATACAACATGCCTTATTCACCTGCTCACACCAGTTCCTATCTAACTTTCTAGCTAACACTGCGATGGATGCATCAGAGAGCAACTTCAGGTGAGTATCTTGCCCAAGGATATTTGGCATGGAGACTGAAGCAGCCGGGGGATCGAAACACCGACTTTCTGATAAGTAGATGACCTGCTCCACCGCCTGAGCCACAGCCGTCTCAATGAAATAATGTCCTAATAATAGATGAAGACTTCGTGATAGCATTTCAGCAAATAAGTTACCTCTCAGGTGTTTTTCTGGAAGCACCCAAAGCCTAAAGATGAGTGTTCAACCTGAAGTGTAAAGAAATCAGATCATTTCCACTATCAGAATTCTAGACCCACGCTTTTTACAGTTTCTGTATAGTCACATTAATAATCACATTCATTCCTAACTACTTATTTTTTAGCTAACAAAGATTCTGCACAAAAGACGTATCAATTGCTGTGTTCACTCGATTTGAGTTGGTGTCACTTTTCCTTTGTTCGTTATATTCTTTCTCCACACGAGAGGCGCTGCTGGCACGAACAATTGGCTGATTTGGGTTTCATGTGCAGTAGCTCCAGTGGCCTGTGCCCTTTGCTGAAGACAGTATTTAATCACTTTTCCCCTCTTCCTTGGCACTGGTCGAAAATATGTTGAATGGCAGCCCTGCCATGCTTGAAACATCTGGGCCCCACAGTGGGTAAATGTCAACAAATAACATTCAGTCAGCGTTTTAAACATTTATCTGCCCCGGAGTTTCTCTTTGCACAGTCTCCTCCACCCCCCTCCTATTCAGCTGCATCTGCCCTGGGTTCCCCACTGGATGTATTTTAAACCTAGATAACACCCTAATACCCTTACACTCACTGCAGCCAGAGCTCCACAGGCATTTATTTCAAATATTTTTTGCTTCTTTTTTTTTCTAGCAGATAAATGTTGGCATCTGAAATAACTCACATTCAAAGGAATGCAAACCTCTGAATGCAGAGCAGGCATTTTGGCTCCAGTGATACCACAAGGCACAGTGAGGCTGGCAAGCCTGACTGTTCCAGCTGCAAAGCATATATTTCACCATCACGGAATATACTTAGATGGTACAACATCCATCCATCCATCTCTCCATCATCCATCCATCCATCCATAACCACTTTATCCATTAGAGAGTAACACAGGCCAGCTGGCATTGGGTAAAAAGCATTTTGCACCCTGAGAAGGAAATGTGTCACAGGCGGTCATCGAGAAAACAAAAGAGACCCTTTTTAAGTTTGCCAGCAACCTGTTTAGCATTCATTTAGAGTTTAGGCCATAGCTAATTTGGCCAACACATCTGAAACAGGACGTCATCGTGGCGTACACTGCAATTTTTTCTAATGACCAGCAGAGGGCGACTCCTCTGATTGACTCTGTAAAACTGTTCAAAAATGTCAAACAAGTTCCTGATGAATTTTTAGTCACACTCACTAGTTTGAAGTCTTAATTAACACAATAAGAAAATAGAAGATAAAACAGGGTGTGCTTTAGGGCAGGCCTCCCTGGTTACTGACACGTCGCTACTGTCAAATTCTCCCCTCACTGGTCTCATCGACTTTCAAAACTAACATGATGACGCCTTAACGCCCACTCACATCCTGGGCTATTTGACCTCAGTAAATCACATGATACGGTGGGGCTAGGTCTCACAATGGGTTTACCCGAAACCTTGGCTGATTGTGACCCACACCTGTTTTTACACCTTGGCTCATGTGATTAGGTAGAGGGTCCATAGGGGGTCCACAAACCTCCTGGAGACACTCCCACAGGGCTTAAAATCTGGGACTCTCCTCCAAATGCTCTTAGAACTGAAGAACCTTCTGGGATGAGAGGTGAAACACCTTTAATGAAACTTAAAGAAGTCCAGATGCCTTTCTTTCCGAGCTCCTTAGACTACGATGACCTGGATGACTGAGAACCTTCACAGACAACTAACATGATGATTTCTCAACTTTAGGCTTTAAAAACAGAACTCAATGGATCCACACATGTGATAAACAGGAGCATTTTTAAAAGCTAGAAGGTAAATGCATTTTGGCCATTTACTATCTGGATATGGAAGTGCAGAGTTCACAGGCAAAGTAACAGAAGATTTTCATTTTCTATAATCTGAGTTCACCAGCAAAGTGAGGTTTGGTTTATGGATGGAAACGGTTTATGAAACATCAGCAATAATTTAACAACAAGTGAGCTTTTAAAAAAATATATATCTGGGTTCATAAACATTATCTGACATGCGGAAGAGGAACAGCTGTTAATCCATACTGCATATTCAGGCTAAACACTGAAAAACTGTCAGCAGACAGATACCATTTTTAAAAAAAAAATTTTCCACTTTGACTCTATTTCTATGTGAATCGTATCTATTACCACGACAACAGAAACCTGGACACAAAGGGAGCTGATACAGAACCATAAGTCTCAAAGGGCTGGATCTAGAAGGTCGGCAGAATAAAAGTCAATCAATCGCAGATTAATTCATTTTCTAAGATGGATAAAATAATAAATACTTCCAGAATAAATTTTCCAAGTATAATCGGATGGACTTTAACCTGTGTGGGTGGGCTGTCCAAGTGGTAAATGGACTGATTCTTATATAGCGCTTTTCTACTCTCCCTGGAGTACTCAAAGCGCTGTATACAACATGCCTCACTCACCCATTCACACCCACTCATACAAGCACTTCTAAAGTCAAGTGCAACTAATAAACATTCACACACACTCACACTCCGATGAATGCATCGGAGGGCAATTTGGGGTTAGTATCTTGCCCAAGGATATTTGGCATGCAGACTGGGGGAGCCAGGAATCGAACCACCGACCTTCCAATCAGTAGCTGATCTGCTCTACCACTGAGCCACAGCCACCAGTGGCAGTAAATTCTACCTGTGGGAAACTGGGTGTTAGCCTGACCCAA
Organism: Etia nguti; assembly: GCA_015106755.1. Classification (NCBI taxonomy): domain Eukaryota; kingdom Metazoa; phylum Chordata; class Actinopteri; order Cichliformes; family Cichlidae; genus Etia; species Etia nguti. The sequence goes on along the minus strand of VUQG01028892.1, from coordinate 5,364 downwards.
ACCCTGAACCTGCAGCCATTCTGAGGGAATGTTAATTCCCTCAGAATATACCATGTTAATCCCACAACCTAACAGCAACTAAACATAATATGATAAAAACTGATTACATTCCTTGTCATAAAGGCACATTAATTTGCTATTCATACTGGCAAATACTGTATAGGTCAATTTCCCATAATAGTTCTCTGCAAGGTGGTGAGAAATATCTGACAATTGATGGGCCTGCAGATCACAGATCAGATCAGTCGGCGCATGCTCGGTGAGATGAAACAGTTGAATTTAGAGAAGCCCCTCTGAGGCTGCCATTATCAGGAATGAACAGAATTGAACTAAGAGGCAAAACCTTCCAGACCATACAGGGATGGAGGATGTTCACAGAGTCTCCGGAGACTAACTGACATCGTTTTTCAACGAGCCTTTGAGCCTCGGGCTGCCCGAGATGCTCGGTCAGGGAATTCCACAGTTGAGAGGATCAGAGAGCAATGTCCTCATGAAAATCTGCCCCCAGTTGCTGGTGTGGATCCAGAACAAACAGTATTCCTAACTTTGCAGTGAAGTAAAATGTATAGATGACGGTAAGGCAGAGCTTTTAAGCTTGTAGAAAAAACAGCAATGATGGCAGTTTGTAGCATAGATAGCAGCAGTGGGGCCTTATGGTCACATACGGCTTATAGACTACAGACCACTGTGATTGGGTGTCCTCACCTACAGATTACCAGTACCTTGCATTTGGCCTTTGTTAGCCTGAACAGATGCAGTCAGACATAAAATGCTACATCAGAAGAGAACAGTAAATCTCAAAGGTCATCAGCTGGGAAGGAGGGTTTTCCTCTTCACACACACATTGTATAATTCACCTTTCTTTAAATGCTATGCTGAGATTCGAATGTGATTGGGACTGCCGAAGGGTGGGAGAGATCAGATGGAGACAAACTATTGCTGCTTTATGTGTGTGTGTGAGCATGTTTACATATCATTGTGGGGACCAAAAATTGGAAGTTTACTATGCTTGTGGGCACAAAATCCCGGTCCCCATGAGTTTGAAGGCATTTTTCAGACTCAAAATGTGGTTTTAGTATCAGGGTTACAATTAGGGTTACAATAGGTTATGGTTAGGTTTAGGCATTCATTTTTGATGGTTAGGGTAAGGGGCTAGGAAAGCATTATGTCAATTAGATGTCCCCACAAATATATGAAAACACAGTGGTGT
>VUQG01028891.1:0-31294 GCA_015106755.1 Etia nguti | reverse complement strand
CTGCACTTCAGAGTCACACTGCTAACGATTGAAGATTTATGTAAATTTGACAAGCTGAACACATTCTGTACTGTACAAAAGACACGGCCCGAGATTGATTGACAGTGGTCTACTGCCAATCAGGACGCAGAACACAATGCGCTGTAAAAGAAAAGAAAAAAAGCATGCAAAATTGCACCAAATAAATCCGCGAAACGTTATAGCGAGGGACCACTGTATTGAAGCAGTGTGGCCAACATCCAAAGAAGAACTTGGCCTGGAGAACTATTCCTGAAGGTTATTTAAAGAAATTAAAACAAGTTTGTCAAAGAGAGTTCAGGCTGTTTTGAAGAATAAAGGTGATCATACTCCCTTTTCACCTAATATACTGTATTTCCATTTAGGTTTCTAGATGCTTCAATAAATCGTGGCACCTATTTCCCATTTTCCCAGCAAAATATAAAGAAAGAAGGGGTACCTCAAAAGCCCCCATTTCTTCAAAGAACTTTAAAATAGGCAATATTTTGTTTGCAGGTCTTTTGTTTCATAATGGAGTTCATAAAAATGCATTTTTAGCCTAATTATGCAAAAGATCTATAATTACTTTCTACCACTGCTCACTGTCATGTCATGAAATGGGAAAATCACTCTGCATGCAGCACTGACAATTTATCCCACATTTAGATAAAATCATCAAACTGTTCCATAAATAGCACAGTTGCTGTCACAAGCATTTTGTTCAGTGTATTGTTGCACAAATTATCATTGTTAGTTAATGAGGTGCATGTAATTAACAGTGCAAATATTTAATAACTCATGTGCTCATTATAGACTGTGTTTGTTTGTCTGCATGTGTTTTTGATATAATTAATATGACAAGTGATGTAATTAAAGGGGCTGGGTGAGGGATGTGTGATACAGCGGGTACCATGAGGTTGATAAGATGTCTTAGGGATATCTCAATGAAACTACCTTGAATTTCTATGATAAAAGAACCAATTAAAACCAATTAAACCAATTAAAACCAATTAAACCAATTAAAACTTAACACTTCTTGTTAAACTTAATAATCTTCTATGATTTGAAACTGTTAGGAGACATATCGGAGTGGCTGTAGCTCAGGCGGTAGAGCATGTCATCTGCTGATCGGAAGGTTGGTGGTTCGATTCCTGGCTTCCCCTGGTCTGCATGCCAAATATCCTTGGGCAAGATACTCTCCGATGCATCCATCGGAGTATGAATGTGTGTGAGTGTTAGTTAGAAAGCACTTACTGAATGTGCTTGTGTGAATGGGTGAATGCACAAGTTGTGTAAAGTGCTTTGAGTGCTCAGAAGAGTAGAAAAGCGCTATATAAGAACCAGTCCATTTACCATTACATATCGACTAGCTTGTGAGAGTACAGCTAATTTTGCTCTGGACTGTTCCAAATTATTTTTTTTACAGCCAAACTTTCTGTCAGGTTGTTGTATTAGGTCCCCTGAAAACCCTGCCTAACCAAAAAATATTTATTTAGAAGTTTCCTTCAAACTCAGGTCCTCTACCAGAGGTCTGAGAGCTTGAGGGTCCTGTGCAGTATCTTTGCCCTTCCTAGGACTGCCCTCCTGTGGACAGAGATCTCAGATGTTGTTCCTGGGATCTGCTGAAGCCACTCGCCCATCTTGGGTGTCACTGCACCAAGCACTCTGATTACCACTGGGACCACTGTTACCTTCACCCTCCACATCTTCTCTAGCTCTTCTCTGAGCCCTTGGTACTTCCCTAGCTTCTTACGTTCCTTCTTCCTACTTGCAGGCCATACTCGGCACAGATTTTCCCATATATACTATGCAAGCCACTTGGATATGGTGTTCCATGTATGCCCTGCCTGCTAGCATCTTGCACCATACTGTCACGTGGTGGATTGTCTCAGAGGCATCTTTACACAGCCTGCACCTGGGGTCTTGCCTGGTGAGGTAGATTGATATTGTACTCAGAGATTTTTCCTGTGCTGCCATGATTTCCGCCTCTGTGCTGACTTTCTGTCCAGCTTTGTCCAGCCACTGGTATGATTTCTGGATGTCAGCCACTTCCTCTATCTACCAGTGGTACATACCATGCAGGGGCCTGCCTTTCCATAATGTTTCTTGTCCTTCCTCTTCTTTCTTGGGTTTCTGCTGACCTAAGACAAAGGATCATGGGGAAGCTGGAAACCTGGACCCTCCGTGGCAGATTACAAAGATTACTTGAAGTACCCTCTGAAGGTCTACTAGAAGATGTGAATGCAGCATTACAGACAATCCCTACTGTGATCACCGAAACAAATGAGCTGATCTAAACCACGATCACTGAAATGCTTGACTACAAGCTGTACAGCCTCAAGGAGCAGTGCCCTCCATGGAAAAGGAGCCTAGAAGCCAAGATCAAGACAGTTGGCCAACTTCCTTCTGCACTATCAGAGCTGGCAGATAGAGCAGTTGCCCGAGACTGAAAGGTGCGATGAAGAAAAGGGTGCCTAAGAAGTACAGAAAGCTGTCCATACTTGAGGCCTTATAAACTTATAAAACCAAGCACAGATTCATAGCCTGGCCAGTCGCTTGAAGAGGTATACGAGAGAGACAGAAGGCAGACCTCTGGTAGACCACCTTCTCTTGAAGGATAAAGACCACCTGCAGGGCGAGTGGGGATTTTATTTTATATATATTATTTTGTTTTATCCATCTCAGTGTGTTTTCCTCTGAAAGTATTGTTTTCACAACGTCAAAGTTAAATTGATCCATTAAATATCTGTATGTTATGTTGCCATGCACACCTGTTCCTCCTACTTGTTGTGAAGAAGTACAACCCTAAAGATTCCCAGTGGATGTTCAGACCAGTTTGCACCAATCAAAAGCAATTACACTCGCCTCCCTTTCTACTGCCACAACTGTCTTTTTCATTGTGTTCATGCTTTGTAGTATGGCGTAGTTTTTATTTAGAATATTTCATTATGCATTTCTTAAAGTGGGACATTCAGTGCTCTGGGAAACAACTGTTTCCAAATAGTTACCACACACACACACACACACACACACACACACTTGGAACAGCGAACAGATTGGTTTCAACAATTCAACAAAGCTTCAATTTATGTGTCCCGATGCTTGATTCATACATCGCCCATCAAGGCTTTAATGCACAGACTGGGCTTGTGCGACAGCTTTGTGTTTGCACGTTTCTCCCCTTTATTAATCCTTAGGGATTAATAGGTATGCTGATTCTGATTCTGATTCACTATAGAAATAACCTGCCTCTCATGTTCTGGGAATAAGTTGTTGTCAGTTCCATAGAAATTTATTTCCATCAAGCAGCACAAATGAGACCACGGCCAGATAAGCAGCTATTTTTGGAGTGTTTTGAGGCAACGGTTTGTAAAACAGCAGCAAATAATAACGCTGTTAAACGTGACTTGTTCAGTGAGGGTCGTGTGATTTGTTTAACCTTTCGATCCATATTTATCTTTAAACAACATCTCTGTAAAGACTATGGCAGCAGCTACACAGAAAAACAAAAGATCCCAGATGTCATTTTGGCTGGTGTGACTAACGACTGAGCTTGAAAGCCCCTTTGGCCTTGTAACAGAAACCAGGTCACTGTGGAGTAGGTTGGTCCAGGACTCACAGTGATACAGATAAATCCTGTATCACTCACGGCCTTCAGAGTGAGGTGGCTGCTGAAGGGCTAATGCTTATCAGACAGCAGCCAGGCAGGCATAACAAGCAGGGTGTCTTTCTGTGATCTGAGTCGCTCTCTGGAGTGTTTCTCTGGGATGTTTATGTGTGTGTGTGTGTGTGAACATGAGATATAAAGTATGAGATTAATGGGGTGTAATTCAGTCATGAAACTCAAGCAAAGCCTTTAAATGAAGGTCACAGACACTCAAAGAAAGACCCGATGATGTATTCAGTGTCTTCAGTGGGTGTGTGAGCGGTTTGATAACTGATTGCTATTTATGTAACCTTGAGTCACCTTTAAAGATTTTACTCTGCCAGGTAAAAGCACATTTGTTTTTAAAGTTTTTATGAACTTTTTTTAAAGCTCAGTCTTTAAAATGGGATAAAAGATGGGACTGAAAGCAAGCGACAACCTGCGAGCCTGAGAAATGAAGACAATGCGCAAACTGCAGTTCCTTAATTGGCCGTTTGAGGACGGAGACATCAGGTGCCAAACATGGTCACAGCAGATACAAAACAGTGGCCAAAATACACAAGTTAAGCCTTCAAACTCCATAAACCAGCAGATTGATAATAATATCTTTTTATGTGTTATTGAGTTCGTGCACAATTAATTAATTTTCTTTTGTTTCTCACACAGTCCTCACTGCTTCCAGCTTTTACCTCACACAAACACATATTACTTGGATGTCTGGTAAGACAGTGAGGGTTTTTTTGTTCTCTGCCAAAAGATGTGCAGACAGGAAAAAGATCAAATGAGCATGCGATGGAAAAATAAGCCTTACTAAACTGTCTGAATAAGCAGATTTAAGTTTTAAGTCCTTGAAAAACTCATTTCAATGTCAAATACACTAGTGACAATGTTGGAGCAAGTGAATAAGGGCCCACACAGGCCTACAGACTGGTCGGCTACCATCTGGCAATTCCTGGTCATGAGTGAAAAAAATGCATGACTAAATGAGTCCCCAACCGCTGGCAAGTGGTTGCTGGAAGTTGATGGCAGTTGTAGTGAAAATGTTTGCTGAAGGCTCAGTCACAGAGCCTGGCAACCAGGAAAACTGAGTATTCCCGAACCAGTTGGCCAAAACCTCCCCGTGATTGTTTTGGTTGCTAACACACTGCTGTGGTCATCGGTTTGAATGGAAGAGCCGGACTTCTCTACAAACAGTTACTCTAAAAATGCACTTTTTCAAGTTTCACTACTGCTGGGATACTATTTAGTGAGTATTTCCAGAGAAACGCAGAAAAATTAGAGGAAATTTGCTACAAACTAAAGCAATCACAGATTATTGGTGCAGCACCTTCTGTGCAACTCGTGCCACCCAACGAGAGCCCCTAACCTCCAGGAGCCACTCCCAACTGACTGGTAAATACACATCTTACCTAGCAACTGGAGGTTGTATCATTTCCTATATGGCAGACAACTCTTGAGCAATATGCACACGACGTCATGTGAGAGACGCCAACAGTTTGGGATCTTCTATGTGACTGCAAGCACATTCAGAGCTGCTGTGAACCTCAGACTGATAAAGCCGATTAATGTGGGAATATGAATCTAAAGGAAGATGCTTTTACCTTGTGGTGCGTCATTATGTAGATAATGGAGTGAAGGTTTGAGTGGCAGAACTACAGAGGTCCTTAATGAGCATTCTTAGAAATCTCATTAAACTTTTACTACACCTTTCAGACCCTATAATGAACCACAGGACATGTGAAGACCGCACATTTCTCTTCACGAACTTTCAGCTCATCGCTTCACACCACATTCCTGAAAATATGGTCACAGACATTTGGTCCCTAACAGAAATAAAATGTGTCGCTTTAAGTAATAACCAGCAAGGACCGTGTTTTTCAGGAGAACACTTTTATAGTTAGGAGGAAGTTAGTAACGCTCGGTGAAGCGTCGCACTCTGACTTATTCCAAACAAGTTTCATATAAACGGAGAGCATCAAAAGAAGGCACACGCACATAATCAGTCAGCCTTTATCATAATAATTAACTGTCTATAACAATATTATGTAGTCTTTATCAAATATTTTACATGTGAGAGATTCTGTCATCGTGAAGTCTGATTTCCTTTCCTCAAAATGAAATCCTGAGAAAACAACAGGTTTGGCGATTCACTGCAGGTGATGAAATCTGTTAAATCAGCTTAATGAAAGCCTGTATTGAGCTTTTGAAGACTGGATGTTTTGGTCTGTTCAATAGAGAGCCTGAGACAGACATTAGTTAATAAATCAAAGAGACAGACACAACTCCCAGCAGACAGAGGAAGGACGGCAAAATATAAAACAGGCAGAAAATACTTGTACTGTCACATCTACGGAGTGTGCAAATGACCCTATTACAACGATTACATCAGTAAGTGGGACAGCGAGTCTAATCGGGTTCAAACACCCAACAGTTTCATTTATGTTCCTGACTTGTTGCCATCCTGCGTAGATGAGTCCACAAACAGCCACAGTGGACCCAGAGCTGATCTGTAACCCATCCCAACACAAAGCTAAAAGGACTGAGAGCTGTGCGCTTACTCGTACAAACATACACAACGTTTTTACACCGAGACATTTGAAATAAATAAAACATTAGATCATTTCGCCTGAGCACAAAATGATCCTGCGCGTCTCGAGGAAAGGAATAGAAACCACATCCATCCTGCTTTCTCCTGCTCCCAAACACTGACTCACTCCATTGCTGTCGCAACAGCCACCTCTCTGTACTCTCCCACCACAAGGTACATTTACAGACACCGACATCGACTAACGCAAACACTTCCGATCTCGTATACCACGTCCTTCTTTCCACTGGCAGCTGTATACACAAATGTGTTTTAGAGGATATGAAAGGCCCTTATCCCAAAGCAGCAGAGCATTCCTCCTCTCTCTCTCCTCACTTTCTTTCACATCAGTCTGCTGCTCTCTCTCTCTCCTCTTTATATATTTTTGCCACCACCATCACTGTCTCTTTTCCTCCATCTAAATCCTCTCTTTTCAGCCCCTTCTGGGCAGAATCTATCAATCCCTCCTTCCCGCCATGCTTTCGTTTTATCAGTTTCTCTCCTTCAGCTCTCCTGCCTCCTCTCTCAGTCAGGCTGTCTCAAGAGGTATTTGTCATCATTGTGTACACAGAGCTCTTATGGATGATGCCTTCACACTAGGCAGGGGGGGAAAAATCCAGAGGAAGGCTTTATAGTGTGCACTGCTCCAGCAGCCAATACTAAGCGAGAGCCCGCTTCCTGCGAAATTACCCTCACCCTAAACCATTCTTCATCGCTGAAGGTACACGAAGAAGATCGTGCCGTTTTATTTAAAATGCACACAAGCACCAGCTAGGGTTTCAAAACAGTGCAGCAGCCAAGCCCAATAATAACGAGCCATCTTCTTTTTCCAGCTGTTAATACAGGATGTTAAGGTGCTCTGGGATAAGTCCTAACATGCTCACAATTAGAGCCTGACTGATGTAGCATTTTCAAGACCGATATTTAGTCATTTAAAATCTATCAGCTGATATTTTTTCCTTTCAGACACATCTCTTTTTTTTTCAAGAAGTGTTTTTGGCATTTTTGGCTTCCTTGGATAGTGGAGTAGTGAAAGCTAACAGGCTATAGGTCAGACTTAAACCTGGCCCGCTGCGCTCCAGCTTACAAACAGATTTTTCTGACATTGTTTTATTTGTAGGTATTTGTGAGTCCGTCCTAAGATAGCACAAAAATACATTTGAAAAATAAATGTGTTTTAATTGTTGCAACAAGTTGTGGATTAATTCATTTATGCTCTGCCCAACTCTGCTGATTGTTGCCAGCGCCCTCTGGTGGATAAACCTCGCAACATCAACACTCATAACATAGTTGAATGGTGTTTCTCCCACCTGTTCTTAATGCTGATACCGATATATCTGCCAATTTATTTATCTCCAATGCTTCCGCTTGGCAAGTAAAAGGTTGTTGGTCCGATTCCAGCCGGAGAGACAAATCCCCTTTGAGGCTGTGGCATCAAACAGAGAGCAGAGCTACTCACTGTGGCCACCTCCTGTGGAAGTGCAGCAGTAGCTTTATATCGGTTCTACTCATAGTGACAGTGGTAACAATCTAGTTTTTAGCAAGCATGTTTTTGCACTAAAGCATTTTCCAAATATGGGATAAATAAAATATCTAATGTAATCTAATCTTGACCCAGTGACACAGTCTCCTGATGATGGCTGGATTAAAATTAGAATGACTGTGTAGGAACCAAGAATATTCATATTTAATGCTGAATTACAGTTAATTTAAAACTACAAGTATGAAATATTTAGCTTAAGAATATTCAGGAGTTGTAAAAGGAAAAAAAAACCCTCAGTGTTTGTTTGCAAGTTTTATTGAACACAATTTCCATAAACTTTTATTGAAACTCGTGACAAATTGGTCCAATAGAGACACATAAGTGCAGAGACCTGTCCTGAGATAAAAGAACCTATCGATGACGTCACTCGGATTAAGATTTCTGTGTTTGTTATACGTTTGTGACAAATGGGATAAAGACGCGAATGCTCGTGGATGTCAGAACTCTGGTTTCCTCATTAACAGACGCAGGGAGGATAATAGAGACTCATCCTTGGCTTCAAAATGACAATGATTGCTTATGACACTGGAGCTGCCTGTGGCTGAGAGCCAAGAGGACAAGGCAAGAGCACGTAAGAAGAAAAGAGCCCCACTGCTCACATGGCAGAATAATCAAAGCATGGCTTTTCCCATCCCAGCGTCTTTCTGCCCTTTACATCACTTTTTTGTCTGCACTTCTTACCTAGTCTCTCTAAATGTGACGCCTTTATTTCCAACTCTCTTTCTTCTGCCAAGTGGGCTAATCACTGGTTGATTTTAGGTTAGCTGGTTAATTTGAATGAGCAACCTCAGTGAAAAAGCAGAGGAGCAGGGACTGGGCTGCTGTTTACAATATCAAACTAGGGGCTGTGTGTATTCATCAGGTAATAATCATAAACAGAAGCCGGCGCCGAATCCCTTTCGTGCCCAGTCGGTGCAGAGTACGCCTTCAGACAACCACAGACTGGTTATCTAACTGCATGAACTGAACATTGTCAAGCAGGGATTACGAATTATGAATAAGTGAGTGGTGATGATGAATATAGTGGACTGAATAGCACCCTTTGTGAAGCAAACAAACCTCCTTGTTGAGCAGTGGACAACTGCCAGTGTGGAGGAAGGCTTTTCTGAGGGACACAGAGCAAAAAGGACACGTGCATGTGGGCATTTCTGAGCTGTACGCAGCAACGTTTTTCCCTTAAGTAACAGATTAGATATCGTTCTGGCTACTTTTGATCACAAAATAAATGAATAAACTTGCTAAGCGCTGACAACGTTGTTAGTTTCTGGAAGCCAATAAAACACTGATCTCACGCATTTCAATACGAATGAACCAGTGACACCTGGTGATCTTAATAAAGCTCACGTGTCTCTATTACATAAAGCAATCAAAGTCACACATTTATGAGAGAAAAGCTGTGTGATGATGTAGGAAAAAATATTCAGAGACATTATTTGAGAAAACACATCTATTCGCTTAATTTGGATACGTCACAAACGTCACGGATACGAGTGACATCCTCGTATCCGTCCAGGGTGTCGTGTTCTCGATGTGTAAAAGCCATCACCTTATCTAAAAGAGTATGATGTCTTCTTCTGAACGGCCTCGGTGCAAGGTGAAATCTGGGCAAAGTCCTGCTGGTGATGATTTTATGGAGAATCAACAATACGACCTTTTATTCAGAGATCACGCAGAGGGCCGTATGGACGACTGAACAACTGAGGCACTGAGAGAAAGCAGACTCATACATTTTTAAAAAGCTTTAACAGAGCGCATTAGTGTCCAAAGTACATGAGCTCTGTTATTGTGAAAGAGACTGACTTTATTAAGCTTAAAGTTTAGCAGTTGTTTCAGTGGGACTTCGGTTGGACCGAGCTATTTGGGGAAGGTTAATTGAATTGTTGTCAGATCCTCTGAGATTGTATTCGCAATGACTCAGAGGATCTAGCTCCTACCAGCACCTCGGGAGATCAGAAAACACTATTAATCATTTGATAATCAGATACTGTGGTACAGTGAGAGATCCCAGTAAACAGTGGGCAAACTGGGTGTTTTTATTCATGTCAGAAAGCAGGGAGGATAATTAGATCATTTAGAGAAAAGTTACTATAGTCAGTCAGTCTGATGGAGCTCTGTCAAATCAATCTGTACGATGGTACGATACTCTATTCCTGGGCAGGAAAGATGGAAAGGAGGCTCCGAGTCGGATCAATACCCCGGAGGAACCAGTGATTATTGGACATAACGACACCATTCCTCCCATTTCCTTTCCTACTCAATTACAAGCAGAAGAGGATATCATTAATGACTTAGTCAGCTTTGATTTCTTCAGCTTTTTCAAAAGGAAACATCTATGCAGCAAATCATCATAATTCATTTAGCCCGGCAGCGTGCACAGAGAGAGATGTTTGGAAGGTCAGTTACGCCACCGTGCATCATCAAATCAGATTTATTCAAGAAGCTAACACAGTTTAAACAGATGTAGGACCATCGAGTAACCGGGTTATATTCATGGAAATGGATTCCTACTGGTCAGCGTGAGGCCTAATTCAAATGCAAAGTCGCAGCATCTTTGAGCTGGCAAATCTTCTTTTGTTAAAAGGGGGCCACACAGTCGCACTCAAAGACCTTCATGCAAATATTAGGCGCTCAGCTGCTTTGCCTGAATAAACAGTGATCAGGAAAAACGTGAAAACGGGAGCTCGCCCTCTCTCACAGGTAAATACAGGTGTTATTACAGTATTGTAGCAGTGTTATAGCAGTGTTATAGCAGTGTTATAGCAGTGTTATAGCAGTGTTATAGCAGTGTATCCTGGTCCCTGACCCTAAACGCGCGCTTTGCCACGACGAACGAGCTGGAGTAAAAGCTACCAGAATCACAAGTTTTCTGACCAGATGACAAAACAATGTGCAGGAAAGCCAAAGGGCGCAGAGGACACATTGAGTTTGTGTTCCTTTATATATCGTGATGATGTAGACTCAAGAGCAAAGATAAGCAAGGAGAAAAGAGAAAACGGGCCGATAAAGGCAGAGGAGGAGGAAGAAACCTCTGCTCCATCAGAGCTGGAACTGTGTGTTCCCGTTCAGCTGTGGACTTTCACCACATTCAAGTACTTATTAAAGGCACGGGCCAAGATCTGACTCATGTTTTTCAGATAAGGAACAAAGGATGCAAACAAAGAAGCGAGGAATGAAAATTACCTCATTACACTCATTACTAATTACACACTCTTCAACCCCACGAGTGTATCAGGCTGTACAGAATCATGCTACGCGGCTGAACTTTATTACATCTCACAGAACATCATTTTAAACACAGGTGGAGGTCCAAAACCTTTAAAGACTTCAAATATGTCAAGTTGCTTCACAGGAAACTCTGTGTACAAACAGTAATACATAAATGAAGAATATTTCCACCTTGTACAACAGTACAGCTGTGAGCGTATGGAGGCTTAAAAGACATAACATGGTTTCGTGTTGGTTGGAACAGTTGATACACAATACTACACAATATACACTCACCAGCCAGTTTGTTAGGCACACCTGTTCAACTGCTCATTAACGTAAATATCTAATGAGCGAGTCACGTTGCAGGAATTCAGGATATTCAGGGATTTAAGCACGGCCTAGACGGCCTGCCGAAGTCCAACCTGAGCATCACAATGGAGGAGAAAGAGGAACTATCCAATGAGCAGCAGTTCTCTGCCAAGAACAAAAATGGAGCATTTTAACAGGACATTCAAAGAAAAGCCCGGAGCAAAGCTCTTATCTGTTATCTACAGCTCTGAGCTTTGTGCTCATATCAAAGCAGGAAAACAATGGTTTTTTACACTCACACAGCTGCACATGAGCTACTTTCTCTTCAGTTTAGAACAATGAACCCTGATTCTGATCCTCATTTGCACTAAACTAGCTCCATGTCTCCCTTACACAAAACCAAACCATATATACGCACACACAAAGAGCCGTGTCAGACAACCAGAGTGACAAGCACCTCGAAGATAAACGAGACAGAGGAATGATCCTGACATGTGTACAAATAATCACAGGGAGCACTAACATTTCTGACTTTGCTGTACGTCAGACAGACGCTTTCTACATTCAGGCTGCTTCAGAGGGGTGAAGAAGGAGCAGACTGTGAGGACTGATTGCACCTCGCTACCTACAAAAAAATCAAGCTTAGTGGCTGAAACAAAACGAGTCACAGGAGGGTATTTACTGAGAACCGTGAGTGATAGATAGGACAAGAACCAACGTTACTGTGCTTTAAAACTCCCTTGCTTCTCGCTGACTGTCTCCGCGCTAACACCAACATGGATATGTCCGGTTATGAGCTTCAGGAGAAAGAGCATCCCTCCCTGGCGAGTCGTACACTACGCTCTGACAAACCTTTAGTCTTTGTGGACACTGCAGAGCAGCTAATGTAGAGCAGTTTCCTACGACTGCGACAGAAAACAGCATTCTTCACCATGGTCACTGTATTTCTACTGGCTTTGCTTAGCAACTGACGAAAAAGAAGGAAATCAAATCCAGGCCTAGTCAGTGCAGTCACACAGGATAAAGGGGCACGCTGACCGAACTCATCTCAGCCCTCACATTTATTTATTTTTCCTTTCAGGAATGAGACATCAGCCGGCACAGGGCCGTGCTTTGATCACAGAGTGCAGCCTAAACCCACTGATAAGGTTTCTGCATTATGTCACTGCTTCCACACAAAACAGGAGGACGGGCAACACCAGCAGCGCTGCTCTCCGCGCCTCAAACGCATTAAGCTCTGGAGTGTGCATTATCGTTTTCCGCGTGCAGGACCGATAATCTTCATGGCTATAAATGGAGGAGTGTAAACTTCCAGAGGGCATGAATGGAGTTTTTCGAAGTCGCTTGGCTAGAAGCAAAGAGGCATTACGGATGATATGATTAAGCCATTAAAAACTTGAGAATGTAGGGCAAGTGAATCACTGCTGGCAAGACAGATGGTTTATCGCAGCTCTGGGAAATTATCTGTAACTTCCTAAAACATATCTGCATCTAATGTTGCTGGATACACATAAATACCTACACAGCGGGAAGCCTGATAACACAAGTTATGTGTATTCTGGTGCATCTGTGCAGTTTAAAAAAAAGCCACCAAGAAGCAGGTAACAAGAAGGTGAGGGCGTGGCCACACTGACCAAACGCTAAAGGGATAGAAGTTCATCAGAGTGGATAGCTCTCAGTTTGTTTTAAGATTTTCTTTAGTTCGTGGGCTGTTTCAGTTTATATTACTGACTTTAGCTCATGGGCTGTTCCCAGTATGGTCTACAGTGGGCTGGGCCAGTAAAACCACCACACATATTTAAAGGACACCTCCAAACACACCTCCGAAAGTCTGCGTTAGAAAAAAGAAACAGAAACAATCTCTGTTTTCTCAGGTCCATCATACGACCCATTCTCTCACAAAAAGTCCAAAAATGGTGCTGTTCCTTTCATGCACTGCAGAATCAGTGCAAAGACAGTTGTGTCATTAGGCCAGTGCACTAAAGAGTTACAGCAACTTATCATTTAAGGTCCTTTGAAGGTTTTTTTTTCCAACTTCAACTGTGAAGGTGCATGCTACCAGGGAAAGTTTTTGTGTTTCTGTGTGTGGAACAGTTTGAGTGTGGAGTTAAAGCAGTGTCCAAAGAAAAAGAGGAAATCCAAAGAAGAGGAAGACGTTAAATTTTAGTAAATGTCTCGGTTCAGTAAGTTGCTGCTTCGTGCTTATTCAGATTTTACAGTGAACGTTCCACAACTGGAGATCGTTGGCTTTAATGTGTGGAGTTAAGGTTATGGAGTTGTAAAAACCAAATAATATAATAATAATTTGTATTTTACGCAGTGTAAATATTCTGTGTTATTAGAAATATGTCTATCAGAACAGATTATGGAGAAGGGATGGAATTAAATAAGTGTGCACTTCTTCCCACTCCTTTTGGATATGTAAACTGAGAATAGGTAGAGTGTATTTTGCTTTATCTTGTATATTTTTTTTTCCTAAATGACTTTCTGTATATTGTTTACATCAGGGGTGGGGGAACTCCAGGCCTATGATCAGAATAAATTGAAAAAACAAAAGAAAACAGATCTGTTCAGTGAACAGTCAGCATCGATAACTCAGCTCATCTCCTTATGCCAAATTTAAGACCTGTGCTCAACTCAGCTCCTTTAACAATCTGGGAAAGCTCACTTTGTTGGGACTCACTGGAATCCTTTGTAGGTAGCCTGACATTTTTATGGCGCACAGAAAGATCCACTGTTCCCACAAACAGACCACCGCTGTCATCATCGACAGAAAACCTATGAAAATCATTGCAGCATTAACTGCAGTGTTTAATATCATCAGCAGCTTGCCTTTAAATGATCCCAATTTAAAGGCAAGCTGCTCGTATAAAGAGCTGGCCGTTTCATTTTATAGTCAGGCCGACGGTCTCGGGAGTACTCGCAGGAAACGTCTTGCACCATCAAAAGCTGGTTCGCCAAAGCGATCAGTCAGCTGTGCGTGCATGTGACGTACCGGGGAAAGGCTGATAAAGCTACAGCATCGCAAGCAGCAAGGTCACCCCACACGGAGGCATTTTTCCTTGACTGCTAATGTGCAGCTCAGCGCTTACACCAGAAGGCGAGAAGAGAGGGAGGAACAGGAAATATATCTCTGCGAATATCGGGGGACACAGGCGAGGAGGCAGATGCAAGAGAGACATTAAGTTCAGAGTCATTAGGCACCACACATTGCTGTCATTATATCATACTGCACGACATTCATCAGCCCTTTCATTACGAAGCCGTGGGAGGGCACAAAAGCAGAGGCTCGCGCTCGTCTGCCGCTGCTGTGAAAAGCAGCTCTTCTTTTAGGAAGTTCAGTGGGATGCTTTCCCTCACGCTGCTGTATTTAAAGCAACCTGTGTGACACTCAACCTGACTAAATCTGTCTGAGGCAAAGCTGAGGCATTCAACTCGCTGAAGAGGCAAGAGAGAGCCGGAGATACAGTGAGAGCGGCGCCCTGGCAAAGAGTGTATGGGTGACTGCTTAATATGTTGTTCTCATGGGGACGAGGTCAAACAAGTTGTTTACAGGGATAGAAATGGGCCGTTCCACTCTCCCCACTGGATCAGACTAGAGTTTCAGATAAAAGCAGGGGTCGAAGAATGGTTTCGGACTATGAATTCAGCTTCACCTGTGAACTTATTGTCAAATGTATTTTGATTTTATATCAGAGAAAAGAAAAACATATGTGTAATCAGTTGATCACACAGGTTTTCCTGTGATCACAAAGGTACATTTATTTTTATTCCCAAATTTAGGGCTAATTTATGAAGAACATCCACATCTACAATCCAGTAACTGGTGTTTTGGACCAAAAGAAGCTTTTAACAACACCATGAAAAAAGTGAACCATTATCAGTGCATGTCTTCCAAAGTAGGAATAACCTCAGCGTATACATGTCCTTAATCCTAAACCACAAATTGCATGGCCTAATTTCCATAACAAATCTTACCAACACTGGCCTCAGAGGGAACACAAACTAATTGGTGAGGCGTTAATGTTGGGTGCCTAATTAATCCTTGAAGCGCGGGCTTTTGAGTTTTGAGGCTACAAAGAAGGATGGCTGTGAGGATCAAAGTCATTCCAGTCTATTGCAGTAGGAGAGATTAGCAAAATACGGCGGAGGCATGGAGACAATCGAGCATCCGAGGCTTTCGGTTCCAGAGTGCAACCAAGACCCCAGCTGCACGAAGAAGTCACCCTGCCCTTGTGCTTTGCTCGCTGACTGACACTGACATGTGCGAGGATGGTTATGTGATATCGTAGTAATCCCACTGAAGTCCCAGAGCCTCTTTTTCATAACCCATGCAGGAGAACAGACACAGGAAGGAGTTACAGTCACTGCTGCAGTAACTATTGATAGCCGGATAGTGGATTGTTGTTTTTATTTCGTAGTTTGTGAAAGATGTGGGCGATTATGAGTTTAGTAAGCAAGCATGTTGTTTATGCAGTCATTATAATGCATAACAGTGACCAAACTAAAGGAGAAAGTTAGGACAAAAAATGTAGCTGATTCCCTAAAAACACAGTAGCCATTGGCTGCATGGCTTTTCCCTTTGTGTATGTAATTAACAATTTTTTATTATAAGTAAATGGGGCAGGTCAATCCAAAATCGTATAGTTATTTCAGCTTTCATATAAAATAGGAGAAAAAAATTAAAAATTTGCAGAAAAATACATTTGAAACTATGCAGCAGTGCCTATTTTCAGAAATCCTGACCCAGTTACTCAAAAAAAAATACACAAACCTTCACGTAGGAACTATTTTCTCTCACCTAACAGCCGATGAAAGCTTGCAGCGAGCTCAAATTTAAGCTCAGCTTAGGGGAACAGCATTAATGTTTACATGGTGTCACACTGCCATGAGCGCGAGCCTCTCGTGAAAGCACTCTTGCTTCTGTACGGCGATACAGTTCACATTCTTGAAAATAGCTCCATCATATTTAAGGGAAAGAAGAAAAGTCTGATAACTCCAACACTGGGAGCTCACAGCAAAAACAGTCTAGATAAACAGCAGAACAGCTCAGAGGAAAAACATTGGATTTCGTGGTGAACTACCCCTTTAAGAACTGCTTCATGGAAACGTCACTGCATCATTTCATCATCGCTGCTATCTGTGAAACAGTCTTCATTCACTGAACGATTGCAGGTGTAATAGTAGAGCCAGATGTGCTGTGAAAATCTCTACATGTGTGTTCTGTAATGCTGGGGGAAACTATTGCACAAAAGCATCCGTTTTCATGTAGATTCCCACACTGTTGAAGGTTTTGAAGTTTAACCATCCATCTATGTTCTTACACTTATTTAATTCAGGCTTGAAGAGGATGGGCCGGGAGCTGGAGCCTATTCCAGCTCGTTGGACAGGTCACAGAGGCAGATAACCATCCATGCTCACATTCGCGCCTACAGCCTATTTAGATTCACCAATCACCCTGTTTGTGCTGGAGTAACCAGAGAGAGCCCACGCAAACATGGGAGAGAATGTGCAAACAAAACAGAACAAACCTGGATTCAAACCCAGCACCTCCTTACTGTGAGGCAACAGTGCTAACCACCACACCACCTGCCACCCATGTTGATGTTTATTTCTACACATAATATTTTCGAGCACAGAGGGGGACAATAAACATCTCCAAACCTAGTTCATGTCACAGAAACCTTTGGAAGCATTGGGCTATTATGTCTGGCGTTACAGCTAATATAAAACCTCTTTTAGTTACTGTCCCTGCACTGTGGGAAGCACGGGGACTTTCTATAAACTCATTTCTTCTTTTATTAAACTTAATAAACATATAGAATAAAAAAAAACCCAACATCTGAATAAAACTGGGATTCCTCTGACTGATCTGATCTGACCTGAAGATTAAAAACACAGTGTTAGAAGTCTGATCAAGCATTCAATGCTTTCTGTACAGCTCTGCATACTTGATACTATTTAGATTTGTCCTACACTTCAGGCTACACATGTTTGTAGTTGGCCTCTATCCAGCTTTAAAGCCCTAGTCTCTTCTCTTTGCCCCGACACTGCCTCTAGCTAGTCGAGCCACTGTAAAGTTGAACTAATCTCCATTTCACCGGCCCTCCAACAGCCTGTAACCCATTCAAGGACCACTGGGTGCCACCCTCTCAGCTGGATGACAGGTTGCTCTTCAATTCGGCAGCTGCCTGCTCAGGTTACCTCGACCAAGAGTGGAAAGAAACTCTCATCTGCTGACAGCCCACTGCTCCACTGCATCACTCTGCAGCAGTACTCACAGGAGGCACAGAGGCTGTCTCTGCACCCCACATGCAGGAAAACAATCCTGCCTTGGCAGCTGAGGCTCCCTGTCCCAGCTAATATTGTGGTCTGATCCAAAAATAGCCCCACTTGTAAATCTTGCAAAGAGACAACTAAGATATGGGCTATTCAAATCCACTGTCAGAGGCACGGAATATTAACATGAAGCAGGTTGGTTCTGTTTATCATTTGTAAAGAAAAAGGAGGAAAAAGTCGATTTTTTTTTCTTGCAGCCTCCAATACAAGAACAGCACCAGAGACCAAAATACAATTAAATGTGAGGAGGTGTGAACCAAGAAAAATGCAAACACTACGAGCCTAAAGCAGATTAAACATGCACCTGTCCTAGAGTCTGTCCAATAGCATGGAAACTGACACTGAGGAAATAACGGTGCACAACGCTGTGTGCAATTGTGCAGTCCAACTGCAATAGTTTGGAAATCCCAGAGTAAAGTGATCTCGAAGGTAAACAACTGGAAACCAGAGGAGATGACTGACAAGAGAGGACCCCCTTCAATAAAAATAGGCTAACTATCAGCCAATCAAGGCCGTGAGCTGCATGTGAAGATAGTATGGACAACAACAGCTGCCCAGAGGGAACAAATGGGATCATAACAGGAGGCAAGCTAATGGGCTAAACAAACAATAACCGACCAGAAGGTCATAACTCGGATGTGCCAAAGTGGCCATTTTTCCTGAACACCTATTATCGCATCAGTGATTTTTGGAAACAGCACGAAATGCAAGTCAGAGCCATCATTTACAGGCCTGCTGCCTGACCAGGTGTTGATTTTGGGACGCCCTCGTGGAGACAAAAGAACCGTGCCACTGCGATGTGCGCGACGGCAGTGCGCCTCT
This sequence comes from Etia nguti, assembly GCA_015106755.1. NCBI lineage: Eukaryota > Metazoa > Chordata > Actinopteri > Cichliformes > Cichlidae > Etia > Etia nguti. Next base: position 12,847 of record VUQG01028891.1, on the reverse strand, counting down.
TGTCTCGTTTTCCAACAGCGTCGCGTTCACCTGTCCTTCCCCTCCGCCTCCTCTCACTCACCCAGCACGCCGGAGGAGGTCTGTGGGGGAACCGAGCCCGGATCCGGCCTCTCTGCGTCTCCTTGCGGCGCTCGGTGTCGGTGCCGGGAACTCTCGGGGCCGTCCCCGGAGGTGGTCGCGCCACCGGCGGCCGCCCCGGCTGCAGCAGCGCCCGCCGCTGTCGTCCCCGTGTCGGGCATGCTCTCTATCAGCGAGGAGCGACTGAGGATGAAGGTATTCTCCGGGAAATCGTGCAGCGGTGTCGCATCTCAAGAGGAGGGCAAAGCATGGGTGTAGCGGAGGGGCCGGTGGGGGGGTCAGAGTGGGGGTTAAATGAGAATGAAAGTGAAGTGAAGGTTGTCGGCGTTGGCGCAGCGGCGGATCATCCTGGTGGTACTCTGGAGCAGGATGCGCGGTTAGATCGAGAGCGCTCCTCCAACCACTACAGGAGGAGGGACAAAGAGAGGCAGGCAGGCAGGGAGGGAGGGAGGGATGGATGGATGGAGGGGGCTGTGTGACACACATGCACCTTCACGGTCGCTGACTGATTTAGCGACTGATTGTTGTCTCAGATTCCATTAGCAAAACTGTTAAATTTAACAAACCCGCACCACGCACACTGTAGGAATTTTAAAATCTGTCTGTTAGGATCATCTTATGCATGTATGTAGTAGCAGTTCCACCATCTCTGAGAGAAAAGTATTTTTATCACCTCGCAGGCTGCAGATCGAGGCCAAAAATAGAATCCAAATGGCTACATTAAAGGAAAACTCATTCAAAATGCATGGTTTTCACAGTGATGACATTACATGCAAGATGCCCATTCACATGATCTTGTGCTTTTGATAATCCTTTCGTAGACCATCACTCTTCTTTGAGTATGACCGGAAAACTCAATAGGCTATGCCAAAAATATCTTCATGGATTAAATTTTTAGTGACACTTGGGTGTGGCTACCGGTAATATTGCTTCTCAGTCAAACACTCTACAGTAAACATAGCTTTGCTGCATAATAAGCTTGGTCATTCCATCACTGTATCGCTATAATAAGGCCAGTTTACATGGTCACAGCGCCATGTCTTGAAAAGAGAGCAAAGAGCAGTCCTCCACCCTAAAGAGACACACATCCCTCAAAATAAATGTTGTTACAGCAGAGCGAGTCAGATGATCCTCTGCAGGTAAAATATTTGCTTTTGTCTTAAATTACTACGTCTGCCCCTTTTTTACCAGTGGGAGAGTTGCTAAAGCATATGTTAGGAGTGCTTGCTTGTGCAAGGAAGGTGAACACAACTGTTGTTGTAGACAAAGATCATTTCATAACCTTGAATCGTAATCGGGGCTGAGTGGTAACTGTTTCTGTTTGGACTGTATTCGGCAGCTGTGAGGTGGCAGCTGTCATGCTCTGTGCACACACTGAGCAGTCTATAAATTATTCAGATCCCAGGTTAAAGATTGCTCCCAGGCCTCGGGCCATGCCTCTTCACCGTGTACACAATCTATCATCTTGGTCGTCCCTCCTGAAGGCCGTGTTTCACTGTGAGGCTACAGAGGCAGGCTGGCAGCCCGCCCCCTCGTATGGTTCAGAAGCATCTCATCTGTGAGCACAAATTCTGCTTACTCACCACTCTCTGGGATGACAGCTGCAGGACGCTGCAGTGGGGCACACTAACACACACACTGATGCACACAGTGTCTGTTTATATTCTGTTACATGCACGCATTTATGTAGTCTATAAAGAACCATAGATCAAAGCACTGTTAGTTTTAGTACACAGAACACAATCTAAACAAATACTGTAAAACTTATCATTTGAAATAAATGAAAAATAGTGGTGGTGTAATAATAACCCTGTCTGCTGTGCTGTTGAGTTTTCTCACAGACTAAGGGATACCTTTCACCTTATGCTGAAAAAAGCAAAAGATTGACTGCTGATTTATTTAGTCGTTAACATGTGCATTCTGCACAATGTGCCAGAGGGGTTTACCCTGGTCTTTATGATGTGCCAAAGGTGTTTCCCCCAGTCTTCGGTGATCTGATAAGAAAACAAACTCGGGTCTGTCCTGAACTGAATTTTACAGCCTCCTTTTTTCCATATACTAACCACAAAACAAAGGTGACAGACATGTTGGCACGGATAGCGCACAAACAGTAGATCCTTTGACAACAGGCGGATCACAGAGTTAATCATTTGAGTTCATGTAAACATAAGTAAAAAATTAAACAGCAGTGATAAAAAGTGAAATGTTTATAGCCCCAATAATAATGATATTGTTATATATACAAAAAGTAAAACATTCAAATTTGCAGCAGTGATCGATGTACACCAATGACAGTGTCAATGAACCTTTTGATAGCCTAAATAACATCATTTTCATGCTTTATTTCATGCAACGCTACTTTTGTGCTGGGACAAAAGATTACTGTCAAACAGATTCCTTCCATAAAATAACCACAATTTTATTTTGTAATTTTTAAACGCATGTATTTGTTTAACGTGATATAAAAAAACAAAAAAGGCTGAAAATCAGACCTATGATCCCGGAACCGATCATATTTGAAATAGTCACACGGACCCAATTTTCAGCGTACGACAGGCGTGGCTTACGCTAGATTGACAAGCGTTGAACAAACGGGAGTGCTTAATCTGTTGTCGTTGGGAGAAACGCTAACCAATCGGAATCGAGAGTGGGAGGAGCGATTTATAAGTGACTGAAAGATGGGCAGGAGAAGTTACGAGCAGGATGAGTTTGTAAAATAGGGAAATTATACTTTAATATAATATAAGATAAGACGCAAATGAGTGAATATCCGGATTTGGCAGCTAACATTAGCTTCACAGACACTCCGACATTAACTGAAAAGAAGCAAAGTGGAAATAATGTGTTGGGTGTCAGTCTGTAGGAGAAGAAGCAAATAAATGAAACGTTTGGTGTCTCATAATCATGCTGCCGCTGCGGTCCGTGTGTGGTGGGATATGGAGAGCTGCTGTGCTCACAGTTAGGACGAGGTTTGTTCTGTTTCCCGGCCTCTGTGTCAAATTCATGTCTTTATTTTTATGGCTGCATTCACAGAAGCAAAAATAGTGCTATTAAAATATATTTATACTGATTTCTTTGGGCACTTTTTTATTATTTATCCACACAAGTTTAATGCTTGTTATTACACTGACTAAACTTACAGTGTTATTTATTTAAGTGCTCATTTATAACTTTGATTTGGAGTTTAAATAATACAATGGAGGTATAATAACTGAAAACAAGCTGTGGAATATTTTATCGTATGAATCAGTCATTTTCTTATTTCCAGCCGTGGAGCTCCACCCTACAGGCTCCTCTCCTCTACCTGTGACGGAGCCCCAGCTGCACTGGCTGATGCTGACACCATCTTTGCACTGTCGTCCGGGCACGGCAGGTGCGGCGTGGCACTGGTACGTGTCAGTGGTCCCGCCTCAGCTACAGCCCTGAAGTGTATGGCTGGGTTCACGCAGCGTCTGCCTCCTCCACGCACCGCCCTGTTATGCAACATCACAGACCCCCACTCCACAGAAGTGCTGGACCGTGGGCTCGTCCTGTGGTTCCCAGGTCAGTTCCGCTGGACCGTTCTTACATTTTGTTCTTCTCTTTTTTTGTCTGATAATATGAGGATGTGCATATGGGTTTGTTTAGAAGCACATAAGTTACATCCCTTTACATGTCCAAAGGTTTATCAGCATGTCCCAGATATGTAGGCAGACTCATACTTAGTTATGGTAAAAAAGAAAGTATTCCCTCAGCCAGTGTTATTGTTTTACATATCAGTATACAATATAAAAATGATGTAGTGTTTGCCAGGTAATAAAAGTAGGTAAATACAACCTGAGATGAATAATGCCTTATGATGTATTACACAGTGTCATTATTCCACAAGCAGGGACCACACCTAAGTTCTGATTAAACAGTGCTTATTGAAACAGGATGATGGATGGAGTGAGCAAAGATCTTGATTGATGCTGCGGTTTGGGGAAGGCCTCAAAGAGGATCAGCAGTTTCTCCTGAGTCCTGGGTACCAACAAGAGGAGAGGGCAATGGGGTTGGGATACTAAGCCAAAATACAGAAGCGATGTGTGAAAAACTAACTACACTCTATGATTCAGGAACTAGTAGAACCACATTTAGCAGCAATAGCTTGAAGTATTGTTGTGGAAGAATGTAGGCTCACTCTTCTTTTCAAATGTGCTTCAGTTCACTGATGTTTGTGGGTATTTATTAAGGCACAGCTCTCTTAAGGTCTCGCCACAGCATTTCAGTCACGCTCAGGTCTGGACCATTGCAGCACCTTGATTCTTTTATGCCATTGTTTTGTCGATTTACTGCTGTGCTCAGGATCTTTGTCCTTATGCATGACCTAATTTGGCCAAGGTTTAGCTCTTTGATAGATGGCCTCACATTTGACTCCAGAAGACTTTGGTGTACAGAGGAGTTCATGCTTGACTCAGGGACTGCAAAGTGGCCACGCTCTGTGGCCAAATCTTCATCACTCCATCACCGTGCTGAAGTACTTGTGCTAAGATGCTGTGTTTCTCCACTTTGTTCTCATCTGCCTAAAGCACATTGTTGCTTGTGGTTTGTGCAGATGCAGCCATGCAAACGGAACATGCTGAGGCCTGTAGAGTCTGAGATGTAGTTCTTTGTTTAGTTTTTTTTTTGCCCATTTCTCTGAGCACGATCTGAGCTTGGAGTGACTTGGGTGGAAGGTCTACGCCTGAGAAGTCTAGCATCTGCCTCAAATGTTTTCCACTCGTGAATAAGGTTTTTCACTGCATTGTTTGGAAATACCCTTTAGAGGCTAAACGGTGGAAATAGAGCGGTGCGCTGCTTTAAAAGTGGAACAAATTCTCTAAACAACATTACAGAGTTTGGCAAAAATATATATTATAAGTCCCATCTTTCATGTTTAAATAATTTTAAAACATGTAATTTCTTACTAACATTTAAAGTCAGTAACCCACAAGCAAGGGCTGCTGTGTTTGATTTAAAACCAGTAATAAATCTTATGAGCATCTCACGTTCTGCCTGTTATTCACTTCAGTTCTCTTTACATATTTAAATAAGTAAAGGACACACAGAGTGTTGTAATTCCTTTGTTTGTTTCATCAGCTCCTCGTAGTTTCTCCGGAGAAGATAGTGTGGAGTTCCATATCCACGGAGGTCCCGCTGTCATTACTGCTGTCTTACAGGCTCTTGGTAAGATGTCTTTCTCAGTATAATGTTTTAAACAACTTGATATAATTCAATGTGACAAGCAAACATCGGTCCCTGTGAAGAGCGTTTTGAAGTTTGTGAGTCTTTGTAGCTTTAAGTTCCCGAGCTCTAAGCCTCCATAAGTACGATATCTGTTTGAGTCAGGCGGCTATCCATCACTGCGACTTAAAACAGAAAACTGACGCATGCATCGCCATGTCTGAGATACTTTTAATATGCGCTGTGGCAAGCGTGACGGTCCTTCTGTGCTTGATGTTTTTACTGCAGTTCTCCTATTGACCTCCCAGGGGGCAGTATTGTATAAAGCAGAAAGTCAGTTTATGTGCTGTAAGGTTTTTTTTCTAAGCAGGGAGGAATATTTAATATTACATTACATTTGTTTTCAACATTCATTCAGATAAAATTGTTGCCTTCATTTGGAAACCAAAAACACTTTGAGAGTGTCGGTAAGATCAGTCGGGGACTTGTAAAATGCCTCTAATCAGGAGATCGTGACCCACATTTGCCAAATGGTTTTGCACTCACTATTGTCTCTCCTGATGAGATTTGCAAAGTGTCTGAGAAAACAATGAACCCATAACCTACTTAGCCTGTAGTTGTGCCTGTTTTTGCTCTCTACGTGAGTCATTGACCTTGTGTTTTGTCCTCCGTGTGTGTATGTGCATTGTGTGCACGATGCATGCCTACCTTGTGTCTCATACATTTCTCCATGTTTGTGTTTACGTGTGTTTTTCAGGAAGCTTGCCTGGCTTGAGGCCGGCTGAAGCGGGGGAGTTCACGCGGAGAGCTTTTCAAGCAGGGAAACTCGGTTTAACGGAGGCAAGTCGAGAGGAATGTGTAAAACGCATTAACGCTGACCTGTGTAGAGTTGTGCATCTAGAGTTATTATAGCGGGGATTTCATGCGCATGAAATGTAAACAGGGACAACTTCTCCTTTTGCATATTTTGCCCTTTGGCAATTTTATTTCATTGAGTTGTCTGATATTCCCGCATTAATGCAACAACTGGGCCTCTGTAGATGATTTTTTTAATATACAGCCTGAAGCATTAATAAAAGTCTGTTTGGATATTCTGTGAAGAGTAAAAACCAATATATTAACCTCACATAGTACATTGGATATGAATAACACGTACGTACAATTTAATAAAGTTTTTAATGGACTGTTTTGAGAGGACACGTAAAATAGCAGATGAGCCAAACACTCGCAAAACTTCTTCTCGAAATGAATTTTCAGATAAGATGAGTTTTATTGGTGCTGACAGGAATTTGGCTTGGGTGTCTAAGCTGTGGCAGCGACATCCCTCTCTAAACAGCAGCAGGATGCACTTTCCTGTAGATAACACCTAATGGAGATAATAAGGGAAAAACACTTGATGAAACAGCCCGCACCACTTCTGAAAACTGTTATCAGTGAACACAATTCATTTTAAAATTGGTAGTGGAAAAGACTGTCATGATGGGACGCGTCAAAGTTTGCAGTTATTTTTTTGGGAATCATGGGCGCCAAAACGTATCCCAGCAGTATGACTCTGGGTGCTGAACGAGCCTGCTCGCAGTCAAGACCCACATCTGCATATTCAATGGGCTGCATATACGCCTCACCCATAAAAGGCTGATGGGGTATTGTCATCACCCCACCGGGGGGGTCGGACGGCAGTGTAGGTCGGATGAGTTTGAATCCCACTGCCCTCAACCTAAAGGTCAAAGGTCAGATGGCAAGTTTCCTGAAAATCCTGTGACTGCGATAACTTGAAAACAAGGCAATGTAGGATTTTGAAACTGTTGATAGTACAGGGATGTCTGCTAGGAGGCTGAGGGGTAGTTTTGGCGGTTGCCAGTATTTTTTCTACCCTTAAACTCTTGCAGTGCGTCTGCTCATTTCCTCATATACTCACAGTGTGTTATAGATATGATAAACACACACGGCAATCATTTCTGCGTCTCAGCTTTTTTTTGAAAGATGTCGACTCCATCAAAGCCAAAAATTATTAGTTATGTTGTGTTATGTTATGTTAAAAAAATAACAGTAATGGCATTTCTAACCTTTAACATTTGATATGTTGTGTTTAAATACAGGGTTTAAAAGATTTGGAAATTATTGAATTTGCACTTTATTTTAAACTTTTTGGGAGAAAGGTTTGTGTTATTACAGGAGACGGAAAGGATGTGTGCATATTAAACATTCCAATATAAGGATATACGTAACATATGGTGTGTGATTCATGTTGTAGGTGGAAGGGCTAGGGGATCTGATCCACGCAGAGACAGAGGCCCAGAGGAGGCAGGCTCTTAGACAGATGTCAGGCGAACTGGGACGCCTGTATCAGGACTGGAGCGATAGACTGAAACGGGTACGTCCTCTGGTAGAAAAATGGCTGGTTTGAGGAAGTATTTGCCCCTTTTTCAAGAAGTTTTAGTTTTTTTTCTGTGTCACACATATATATTTAATTCATTTACACCTGCCAAACCTGCTGAATCGAGAGAATGAAGTAGACTAAAAGTTCTCAAAAAGGGTCACGTCAGGCCACATTCAAAAGAAACTGCTGAGAAACAAAGTCGGTTTGGAAAGGGTCACAGAGCTGCGTGTTTCAGCTGCGGTGAACAATCCCAGGAGTGACCAGCCGACCAAAATTACTCCAGGAGGTCACAAAAGAACTCAGGACAACATCTGGAGAGTAAAGGCCTTACTTGGGAAAATGAATTGAGAACATATCCTAATTAGTCAAAAGCTGAACTTTTTGGAATATTTGAGGCCATCCGCCGCCGCCCCTCCCTGAGCCTGGTTCTGCCGGAGGTTTCTTCCTGTTATAAGGGAGTTTTTCCTTCCCACTGTTGCCAAAGTGCTTGCTCACAGGGGGTCATGTGATTGTTGGGTTTTTCCCTGCATGTATTATTTAGGGTCTGCATTACAATATAAAGCACCTTGAGGTGAATCTTGTTGTGATTTTATGCCGTAGAATTAAAACTGAACTTAATTGAATTGAAAAACTAACACAGCGATTCAGTCAAACATGGTGGTGGTAGTGTGATGGTCTGGGGCTGCTTTGCTCCTTTCTGATCTGGAAGACTTGCAGTAATTTATGAAACCATGAATTCTGTCGTCTACAAGAAAATCCTAAACTTTCTCCAGTCTTCAGTGGGACTGGACGCAGACAGCTTTGACACCCGGTCTCGACTCTCCTATCCGCAGCTCGCCTCCGCACAAAGAGAAAGCATCTGTTTTAACTCATTCTGAGTTAGCTTGGCACCTGAAACGAGGGGAACTTCTGGAGTTTTCCCAGAAGAAACTCAGGAAAGAACCTGTCCGCACTGTGCTGTAGGTCAGGATTCACTTGCTTCATACCAACACAATGCATTTTTGTACCTCTAAGACTGCACAGTGTTGATGCAGCAACCTATGGGAGTCTGAGGCTTCCTGTTTTCAAGTTGCTGCAGTACGTGCGTTTCTGTTCAATGCTTGGAATCAAAGTGATAGTCTTTCCAGGGTACAGTGGTACAAAGTACTTTAAAATATTAAAGTCAGTTTAATTTGACCTCACAGACATGGAATTAAAAGAAAATCATTTGAATCCAATCAACCAGCGTAACAATGAAACAGAAGGTTTTCTAAAGTTGTAATAACTTTTAAAATGATTGAACATTTCTTACAGATACTAATAAAATGTTCAGACGGGAGTGTCAGAAGCGGTCGAGTGAGTAACCGCAGCGTTTCCTCTGATCGGTGATGTGACTCGGTTTCCAGAGAAAAATTAAAAAACCTGTCATTTTTAGCATTCGTGGCATCAGACCTGAGTCGCTGCTGACAGACTTTGTTAAGATTTTTATTTCCTGAGGAAAAGTGGGGTATTAGTAATCAGACAAAGCAGCACATCTGTTTCTGACAAACAACTGTCATTTTAGAAATGTGATTAAAACCTGCTGCAGTGTTTCACTGAACGTCTGAAAGATGAATTATCTCAGACATGGCTGGCGTTTATCTGAAAATTACCACAGTGGAATAAAAGCATGATACAGTACGTGCAGCGGTATTGTTCTTCTTATCTGTGTGAAGTATCCTGTGTGGGTCATAAATCAGTAGGTGTAGCTCAGGTTAGGAGAAATGAACACAAATTTAAATCTCAGGTTAGTGAGCGTTTTGTTGACCGCTCCACTTACTGTAGCTCGTTGCCTTATTTCTAAAGATTTAAAAAGAAACGTTGTTCATTTGTGGTTGAGTTTATGCATGCAGTCCACTTCAAAATGATAAAGAAGTCATCGTGAGCTTAGTCCAAAGTTAAAGGACGCTGATGTGATGCCGTGTATTGCTGTGCGTTTTCGTAATCCTGACAGAGATCGTGTTTTTTGTTCCCATTTTGTGGAGGCAGTTCACAGGAGAAGGTCGCTGACCGCGGATGAACACTTGAACTCGCTGGATGTGGGCCAAGCCCTTTTGTACTCTGACCTGTTTTGAAAAGCATAAAACAGTGGTCTTTCAATACTTTGGCACCAGACCTGACCAGCCGGTCCAGGTGTTCTCCCCTGAGAAAATCTTCTTAATTTGCTTGTTGGCAGCTACTTAGAACGGTTCCTAGAAGCTTTTAAAACACGGCTTTATTTTGGACCCGCATTTCTGAGAAGATTGCTAATAAAAAAAAAGTATACTATATCTGTATGTTGGTGGAGGTCAAACCTGCAGTTGACACCAAAACAATGCTGCTTATTTAACCATAGATTTCCCACATTTACAAATTGATTCAACTATGGGAATCTGATGCTTCCTGTTTTTCTGGAGCTATACTGCTATTGTGTTTATGTTTCACAATGTCAATCAAGATACTGATCTTGGTGGAAATGCAGAAGCTTTTCTTTATACAGAGCTATTCCTGAGCTTTGAATGAATCGCAGAAATCTGGCAGTGAAGTAAAACTGCAGAAAGACTCAACAAAAAGGGGGATTTATGTTCATATCTGGCAGATAAGTAACGTAAATAACTAGATGGCTCAAAAAGGAGAAAGCCTCTTCTTGCTTTTACCTTGAAACTGAACGTAAAGTAATAACATTCAGTGATATCAGTTACTTACAGACTTGTTTCTGCCCTTTCTTTGGCTAAATTACATTGTGTTGCCAACTTTCAGCATCACTGCAGGCACAGCGATCTGCTGTTCACGGGTCTCCTGCTCTGTGTTGTGTACTTTTCTGGGCTCATGTCACATTTCATGTAAATAACCTTTGTGGTAAAAATAGAAAAAGTGGCTTCATTTTTTTAAGACTCCTCCAAAAACGTTATGGTTAAGTCATTGAAAAGCTCGCTGATTTCACCCCCTTCCCTCCCTCTTCTCCGTTTCTCGTGTCTTCACAGTGTTTGGCCCACGTCGAGGCCTTCATAGACTTCAGCGAGGATGAGCTCATTGAGGACGGGGTCTTGAACCAAGGTATCTGTGCACTTTGACCTTTGTGTTGCAAAACAGCAACAGGACAGTCATCCCTTGGGATTTAAAGGGAACTGAGGACCTTTTCTAAGTGGCAATTTTTCTAAGGGTCATTTTCTTAGGATGTGTCGAGAGGACGGCCAGAAGGACAGTTGAGGCATTTGGCCTGCCTTCAAAAACAAGCCTACTCCCAGGAAGAGTGCCGTCAGCGGCCCGACTGTTCTGTCTGTGCCTGAGTTTCCTATACTCACAGCAGACGTGAGAGAGAGGGGTGTCCCCTGTGAGTGTCGCCAGTTGTCTGGCATTGCCAGATTCTCTCATAAGTCTCAAATGTTTTGAGATTTCAGCACAAAGCCTGGGAACAGTTGTTTGTTTTGGTGGTGAGGAATGTTGGCTCATGCCACAGAGCGGAAAATAATAATAGACTTAATAATAGGCTTTCAAAAATAGGAAAGGTGGTATAAATACTTTGCTTTTCCACCTGCAAACATACTGCAAGATTTATCTGACATTGTGTTAATTTTTACCCTCAAAGTGGGCAAAATTCGAGTGAAATACTGTGTCTATCGGTGGTTCGAAGAGTTTTAAGGAAAAAGGATTCTTCACACGCTGTATGTTGACAACCTAGAGGACAGCTCTTTGTTTCATTCAGAGGACAGAAATGTATTTTATAATGCCACTGTGTCCTGTGTCTTTCTGTGTCTGTGTTGATCCCCTCATAGTGGACATGTCAGTATGTGATCTGCAAGCGGAGATTGAGCGACACCTGAAGGACGAGAGACGGGGCGAGCGGCTTCGCGGCGGGGTCCAGGTGGTGATCGCGGGAGCTACTAATGCAGGAAAAAGTAGCCTTCTTAACAAACTCTGTAAGAGAGCCAGGAAGAGTTGGACACACACCCTCACAAACAGCAAAAGGATCAAAATTATAATGTGCAAAGAATATTTTTAATATATATTTTGATGGTGAACCAGGGAAAAGATATCTGTCATCTCAGAATGGACTCAAAAAAGAGTGAAATTTGTGTGATTCATAGAAGGTCTGTGCTGTGTGCTCATAAAGCAAAAGAAACCTGATTTTTCATTCTCATCAGAAGCCCTTCCTCTTTTTTACGATCTATTTGAAGAGTGCAAAAGTTTCTGATGGATCGATCTGATTCATCCATCCAGTGTAGTATCAGGAACGACTTTAGGGAATTGCAGCACATTTGGTACAAACACCAACGTGGAATCAGAGACAAACTGATCATAGTCCAAGGTCACTGTGACCACAGTAAACATGTTTTTGAATGCAACTCAAGAATGAAGACTAATGTGGACAACTTGGTTACATTTCATATCCAAAGAGTCAACGTTCAGCTTCACTGTGACATCGACATGGTAATACAGTTAAAACCATAATTCAGACTAGGGGTGGGTTTAAATATCGGTTTCCCGGTTCAAATCGAATTTAGTTTGAATAACGCGATCGATTCATTAAATCCTGAATCAAATTTAGATAAAAATGTGTTTTACCAGAAACTCCAAAATCTCAGGTTAAAGCTCACAAAACTATTTAAAACAGTGTTTACACAAAGAGCGTGGATCGTTCACCCGACAGCACGTACACAGACACACCGTCGGTGCTAAAAGCCGACATCTCACAGATTCTGATGCTGCAGGTTTCGTCACTCTCCGACCAAAGTTCACTGAATCAGCAGCAAAAGAAGATCAAAACTACGCTTCACATCATTCATTCCCTCTGGCTTTGGCTGTTTTGCTTCCACCATGATAAAAATCACACTTCCTGCACAGCTCTCTCTCTCTCAGTGTACTCAGAGACCAGTTTACCATGAAAAATCTCTGTTTTCTGCATTATTCACTGCTTATTACGCACCAGTCTACCGTTGTGTTCAGTGCTGTCAGCCTCCAACAAGAAAGCCTCATTTCTGCTGTTCAATACTGAAGAAATTTAAACTTTTTAAAATTATGCCAAATTGCAAAACTCTTAGCCGTGTCTCTAATAAAACGTCTGTAACTTTGCTCTGCTTCACTTCAGCAGCATCAGGTAATGTTCACATGTTGATTCATGGTTTTCTTCAGTTTTTGTTCTACTGCAGAATATTTTTAAGGTTATCTGCTATAAAAAGCCAGGCCAGGAAAATCTCCTTCATGTTTTTC
>VUQG01028889.1:0-13970 GCA_015106755.1 Etia nguti | reverse complement strand
GAGATTATTAGTGGTCTTGTATGTCTTCCATTTTCTAATAATTGCTCCCACAGTTGATTTCTTCACACCAAGCTGCTTACCTATTGCAGATTCAGTCTTCCCAGCCTGGTGCAGGTCTACAATTTTGTTTCTGGTGTCCTTTGACAGCTCTTTGGTCTTGGCCATAGTGGAGTTTGGAGTGAGACTGTTTGAGGTTGTGGGCAGGTGTCTTTTATACTGAAAACGAGTTCAAACAGGTGCCATTAATACAGTGTGGAGGACAGAGGAGCCACTTACAGAAGAAGTTACAGGTCTGTGAGAGCCAGAAATCTTGCTGGTTTGTAGGTGACCAAAGAATTATTTTCCACCATAATTTGCAAATAATTCTTTGAAAATCAGACAATGTGATTTTCTGGATTTTTTTTTTCTCATTTGGTCTCTCACACCTGAGGTATACCTATGATGAAAATTACAGGCCTCTCTCATCTTTTTAAGTGGGAGAACTTGCACAATTGGTGGCTGACTAAATACTTTTTTCCCCCACTGTATAGCCCCACTAATATTAAAAGTCCCTTAACTAGTTGCACCTTCATCCGATATTGTTGGTAGCCATTAACAAGCTTCTAGCAAAATTCTGGTTGGGTGTTTGACCACTCTTGGTAAAGTTAATTTAAAATGGTTGGTTTCCTGGTTCAGACTCAGCTTTTAGTCCAAAAATCTTAAGTAGGGTTGAGGTCGGGGCTTGGGAAGGCCATTCCAGAAGCCTAATGTCAGCCTGCTTTATCCATTCCAAAAAGAGTTTTGATGATTGACTGATTGAGATCAGTGTCCTGGTGGAAGACCAAATTGTGTCCAAGTTTCAACCATCCAGCTGTTGATCTGAGGTGACATTGAAAAACTTGGAGGTAGTCCTCCTTCTTCATTATTCAATCTACTTTGTGCAATGTACTAATAGCACTGGCAGCTAAACAACCCCAGAGCATGATGCTACCACCACGTTTGACAGTTGGCACGGTGTTCCTAGATTTGAAAGCCTTTACACCTCAAGAAAATATCTCTTCTGATTGTGACCAATCACACAGCTTGACTATCATTTTATCTGACCATAAAACTTTGTGAAAGAAAGCATTTGGCTTGTCTGTGTGGACAGTTGCAAATTTCAGATTTCTTTCTTGGTCGGCACCCTCTCAGTCAATGGTGATGTAAATCTTGCTTCACTGTGGACAGATTCCCTGGTGTTCCAGCAGTTTAAAGTTCATGGTAGGCTTGAATCTGTGTTGTTTCTGAACATTCCAACTAATTTCCTCTCATCTGAGGGTGATGGTTTTGGTCTTCTTAAAGAACTCAGTAAAGTGGGGAGATATCGGAATAACTTGTGAGTAAGTACAATTGTTTGTAATAATGATATTGGAATCTGCAGTTGTTTAGAAATGGCTAGAAAGAATCTTCCTTAATTGTGTAAATCTGCAATTATCCTTCTTAGACCTTCACTGAGTTCCTTGGACTATCCCATTCTTCTGAGTATTGCTCAGTCCAATGAGTGCTGTCAAACAAAATCTTGTTTATTTGTGTTTTTGCTTTTATTTGTTGTTTTTTGTATTTTAGTCTATTTTAATCTACTGTTTTATTGATATCTTTTTTTCTTTGTAAGGTGACATTGGGTTTTAGAAAGGTGCCCTCAAATACAGTGTATTATTATTATTATTATTATTATTATTATTATTATTGTATTATCTTACTTATTTTTCATTGTTTGTGCTTATTGTATTTTCTGTATTTCCTTCTGATATCTGTACCTGAGCTAAGGTAACGCAAAAATTTCCCCATCGTGGGATCAATAAAGTCTTATCTTATCTTATTATTATTATTATTGTTATTAAATTATTTTCATGCTGACAAAGAAGAACTACCAGTTATACTGATATCATGATCACTAACAAAAGATAATAGGCCTTGGCATTCTCAAGTTAAAATACATGTTAGAACTTCTCACAGCACTTAATAAACAATTTAAGTGAGTGTATGTATAGATTTGAGCCTGTATGTACACATTTGACCATGTGTATTAGAGAAAATCCAAAATAATGTCAATAAAGTTGTATGCTTTACAATCATCCCATTCTGGAAAAAGAACACTTCAAAGAAATCATTAAAAGCCCCAAATTACCATGACTGTTATGCCCATGATGAGTGTATGGAAACTTCCAACCACAACTGTATGTCACCAAGGTCTCAGCAGCACTGACAAGGACACATAAATTTCACTATATCCCTTTTTGATCAGCTCATGCAGTAAACTCTGCCCCTCTAACATGATAAGGCCATGTTTAAAAAAAGGTTTTTATTGTTACTAAGCTGTAACTGAACAATTCATGCACATGGAGACAGTTTAGGTTAATATCACCAAATGAACTAGTACCAGTAAGAAAGCTATAAGGTGCTTCATATCCGGAAGTTGGGCAGCACTGGAAATTAAGACAGACTGTTGTCCAATGTAAAATGCTATCTTATTAATTGGAAGATTTATTTTTATTTTTCATGTAACTTTGTCTTCTGCTGCTCAAGATTATAGGAGGTTTTGCTGGCAATTCAAAATTAAAGACTGAGAGCATTTTAGGTGCAAATTCAGAAGGCTCATATCACTACTTAGAATTTAGCTCAGTTCACAGAAAGAAAACACATATCTTGAAGGAAGACGCGATGAACAACATGGATGTATTAACGTACATATTGCTATCTTGTGGCATTATTTTCTCTATGAGGATTAATGCTATGAAAATACTATAATTAGTATTGTAGTATTTGTATACTGTAATTAGTATTTGTCATCATATTATGATAAGCATCTTTAGTGAAAACCCCAATAATCAGGCAATCCCCTGCGAGCAACCATTTGGCAACAGTGGGGAAGAAGAACTTCCTTTTAACAAGAGGAATCCTCCAGCTGAACCCAACTCAGAAATGGGCAGCCATCTACCATGACCAAATCGGGGGTGAGGAGAAAGAAAAGAATGAAAAGTGGGGCAGAGAGAGAGGCCAAATCCTAAACTAAATGGTAAATGCCTGTATTTGTATACACTGGCGCCACCGGGCCCTCTGACCACCACCAGTAGGCAACATGGGGTTAGTATCTTGCCCAAGGATATTTGGCATGCAGCCTGGAGCAGCCTGGGATCGAACCACCGACCTTCTGGTTAGTGGCTGACCTGCTCTGCCACCTGAGCTACAGCCACCCCAAACTATGCGGGAAGGAAGACAAAACTTCAAGATGTGCAGTAGTGGCATGTGAATGAATCAGAGGTTTAAAAAAACACTGTTCCCATGTGAACATTAAAGTAATGATCTAATTAAAAACAATTGAAATTAGTGTTATTACTGTTATTACTACAGCAAAAGGCTTCAGTTTGATGAAGCATGCATAAAAATCTTTCACTTTTCACTCGGCTGTAGAAAACATAATAAATACAGCTTGTTACACAATAATGGGAGGCTGCGTTATACATAACTGAACTGTGTGTAATACTAAAACTAAACAAATGTGTGTTCACTCTGACTCTGTGTTTTGGTTGAAAAAATAAACACACATTTGAACAGCCACCATCAGACAGCTTCTGTTATTATGTCCTATCATATCAACACATAATAAAACACAAATACTAACACATTCTAACCAGTCAAACTGACAAAAAAACATTTCTACACTTCTCTGCTTATCCGTAACACTCTGCATTATAACATAATTTTAAGGTATCTTCCGAGATGTAGGTGCAAGCAGCATTTATGCTCACCGGGCACTTGTGTTGGGTACATCTGTTCAACTGCTCATTAACACAGATATCTGATCAGCCAATCACATGGCAGCAACTCAATGCATTTAGGCACATCACAAAGCTCAAATCACCTCAAACTAGTTTCTTGACCAAGATAATGACTTTACTGTACTAAAATGACCTCCACAGTCACCAGTCTCACTCTCATAGATTCCCTTTGGGGTGTGGTGGAAGAGTATCATGGATCAGTAGCAACTGTGTGGCGCTATCATGACAATCTGGACCAAAGTCGCTGATGAATGTTTCTAACACCTTGTTGAATCTTTGTCACTAAGAATTAAAGGGGGCCAAACCGGGTACTAGCGACGTGTACTTACTAAAGTGGCAGGGAAGCATAAAGTTATCTCGCTTTGTGCAATCAAAATGTAATAAATAAATAAATAAATAATCTGATGTGGTCGGAGAACTTCCTTGTTGCTGAAGCACATTTGGTCAGAAAGAAAGCAGGTTACTAACCTTGTGAGTCAAGGGCTTCCCATCACCAAGAGCCTTTCCAGTCAGGGCATCAAAGAGAAGGATAACTTGTGAGAGGAAAAGGGAAAGAGGACACAGTAAAAGCACAGTCCGTATGATTTTGAAATTTTATAGTAGTCATGGAGTTTTCCCCTCACCTTTTTCATCACTCTTGTCCCGAATGGCTATGGTGTCGTTACTAAGTGAGACACTCTGGGCATTTAGGATATCTGCTCTCATACCCGGGAACTTTGGGGAAGATATCAATCGTCCTTCATAAGAGAACGTATACAACCCTGCTCCATCCACTAGTAGAAAATGTCTGGGAGGGGGAGACAAGAGAGGCCAAGTTACTGTATATGCTGTATACTACACATTATACGACTGAGGTAACATGGTGAGGAATAAAGAAAGCAAACAGGGAAATTAAATAGATAACAGACGGTAAGAGTTAATTAACTGACACAAGAAGGTAATTTAAACATTTACTGAACATCAACACACTGTTAACTTACTCAGTATGACTCATCAATCTAAACTGCGATTACAAAATGGCCAGTAATCTATTTAGCTCCATGCTGAGTGTCAGGGACACTGCACTGGAGTATTGCACAAGAGCTACTCCATATTAATCTAATTTCCCCCAGTGGTTTCACTCTCAGCCTTATTGTATGACAGGGCTGGCTCAGCTAGAGCACAACCCGGCTGTGTGTGTGTGTGTGTACGTGTGTGTGCATTCATGTGCACGTGTGTGTGCATACATGTGCACGCGTGTGTTTTTGTGTGTGTGTGTGTGCTAGGTTGGCTGCTGCTTGATGAGTGGCCAGTGCAGAGTAATGAAGCATTAGAGAAGCTGATAGATGATCCAACAGCCTGTTCTCTCTCCTGCTGCTTTGCTCCTGGAATAAAAAGACTCACTTCTCTGCTTGTAGGATGAGGCTGACTGTTCCCTCCTTTAGGTCAAAGATGAGAGGAGTATTCCAGTTTCTTGAGCTGGCAAAAATAAACAGCACAGTCGCAGACATTAAATAACTGTGCTACATCTGGCACAACTGCAGAGATGAGGGAAGAAAAAAAAGCAAAAATACGACCCAGAGCAAAAGGGTGAAAAGCAATAAAAGACACAATATTTAGACAATATCAATGAATGGAGAGGAGATAAATCTGCAGAGTGAGCATAAGGAGTGCAGGGCTGAAAACAATCATTATAGGATGAAGTCTGCAGAACATTGTTCTCTTGTTCCTAATCCTATTATTTTTCCATGAAGTGATACAAAAAAAATGTCTCCATATTTTACAAAACACACAGATCATGAAGTAACAATAGCCTGAAATGAATCAGCAGCTTAGTAAGATTTGGTTGTTTTTCCCTCCCATCAGAACCAGTTTTTTCTGTGTGGTTATGTTTTATTTTTGTAGGTTTTTCTAGCTACACAGCATGAGAGTTCAGTATATTCTGGTTGAATCAAAAGACTTTTCTCATGGTTTGCTCAGTGAAAGAGGAGCATGTTTTGTACAAAAAAAAAATCCTGAAAGTACATGATGAGAAACTATGACTTTGAATAGAGGATGAGAAGATAAAAAAAAAAGACAAAAAAGTGGACTACTCACTTGTAGACATAGCACTGGAGGGAAGTTGCAACCACTAGGTGACCGTATGCCAGAGATGCTTTGATGACTCGATCTCTAAACTCCAATAAGTCCACTGCATCGTTCAGCACATTCCTCACCTGTGGAAAAGGGAGGAAAGGAGAGGGGAGAGGGGAACTTAAAAGTGTAGGGATGACTTGACTTTGCAGAAATTATGACACAGGCATAAACTTTACTACTGAGCAAACAATTCTCATTTAAAATGCAAAAAAAAAGAAAACCCCCAAAAAAGAAAGATGCTAGCTTCAATAGCAGAGGACTGAACACAGTCACGTACACATCGGAGTGTAGTTATTCGTAATATACACAGGAAACTATATACAGTAAGTCCAAGTATACGTAGGTCAGCTGTGGACACAGGGAAAGCAGTTCTTACTGTTTTAAGTGTGTGCGTGCAGCGGTCAGTACTAATTTTTTCACCTGCGTAGATAAATACTTCCCTCCAGCTCTCTGTGTGAATGAATGAAGGAGCCTTTTCCAGCACCAGGTGAAAGGTGGGGTTATTTTTACAGCTTTACAAATCTTCCTCCTCTGCTCCCTCCAGCAATCCAAATTTACATGCAACACAACCAGGAATAAAAAACATTTGACCGCAAGGTGGTAAATTTAGCTGGCTGATTCACAAACCACTGGCAGATGTGCAGTTTTAAAACGGACTGCGAGGAGGAGAGAGGGAGGAGGGAGACAGAGAAGCGCCTGCAAGGCTGAAAATAAATGGCTGATGACCCAACTTTGTTTGGTTTACACAAACTCCACTTGGTAGAGTTGTCTATGGGTGTACATGTGTGTTGGCACACGTGTGTAACCCTGCTTCTGTAGGTGTGTGCGTCCCTGCCTGAAAATATACGTGTGTGTGTGTGTGTGTGTGTGTACACTTGGGTGTGTTAACCGCATGTAAACGCTACCTTGTGGTGAGTGCGAGTTTAAAGAGTAGAGAATGGTGAAGCGAGGGAGGCGGCGAGACAGGCTGGTCATTGTCATTGCAGGGCTGCACACTGGCACATTGGGAGGGTCCTCCTATAATATATGGCCACAGCTAGCCAAGGCCTGGGAGGCATTTGCTTCGCTACATAGCATATTTACTCACCTCTGTATAGTTTGCCTATAGCATTGCACTATTTTTCAATTTTCTTGCTACGCCAACATAACGGAGTTGGCTCTGTTAAGCGTTTGGGTAAATATCTATACTCCCTTTCCCTGACAGGCAAGCTTATTTTCAGTGATTTTGGTTTCAACACAGACAGCTCTGAAGAGCAAAAAAGCAACTTTTATTATAGATCAGAAACAAAATGATTTTTACTATGATTCTTTTGGAAACGTATATGATTAACCCTTCATTTATGCACAAGTTACTGAAATATATTGGTCTTTTGGTTTACTTTAGATTCCGTCAGTCTTTTATCACCTGCTTTGTTAAATTGGACAAGAAAACTAATTTGATGAAAACACAAACTCATTTGTATGAGGTCATCTTTCTACCTGCATGGTTCTCCTCTTTGTAAGAGTGATCACAAAATTCTTCCACTCCCAGTGCTGCTCCACCACATGGGCAAAGATGACATGTCCGTTGCCGCAGGCCCCGGCCAGCTGGGTGCCATCCGCAGACCAGGCCAAGCTGAACACACTCCCTGTGTTTGGCTTCTCCAACGCATAGGACCACTGAAGAGAGGGGTGAGATGAAGAATGAAACAGTTAATTGTTGGTGATATTAATAAACAATGTTAAACAATTACCTGTGGGGCAGTTTAGGAACTACTGACAATGTGAAGTTTAGCGAGCAAAAGCAGTAGAAGTCAAGATACATGTGAGTGCTTATATGTGTGTATGTGTACATAATATAAACTCTGCCAGAAAGACATAGGCCCAGTCAGTCATTGAGCAGTGATGAACTGTGAGACACAGACAGAGAGCTTAGCTCTGCACCGCTCATAAACATATACTGCTATTCTCATCGACTACACTGATGGGGGAGCTGGGAGGAAAAGGGAGGGTTTATGGGTGTCTCTGAACTAAAGCTAATTAACAAAATCTCTTCCTTCTTTATATGAGAATAGGTTCAGTAAAGTCAGGGCTGAGAAGGATGGGAGAAAGAGGAGCAAAGAAAGAAATATGGACTCAAAGTAAGAGAAATATGACTCTTTTTCTTGTCTGCTGTGCTGCATCAGACAGTCTCTCTGATAGTTAAGAACGGCAAAAGACACAACTGTGAGATAAGGAACTCCTTACTATCCAAGTCAAGGCACCCCTCACACTGCCCACCTCCCCTGTTTTTCTACTCTCGCATAGAACATAAGAGCAAAGGCTAAGGCCATTATGTTTTGATTCAGCAAGATTCTGTTGAGACAATGTGAATCAACTAACAGACAAAAAAAAAAATTCCAGTTTGTTATTTTCCAGAATGATCTCTCTGAAGGCCATAAAGTAGTAGATAAAGGCACAATGAATATGTTTTGTGACATCAAAAATGGTTGTTATTATCCATCATCTGCAATAACTAGAGCCAATTTTCCTCACACAATAAGCCCTTCTGCCACTAGAGTCCCCCTTCCTCATCCTCCACGGCTGTGCCTGACCTCCTCTCTTGCCTTGAGCGCAAGTAGCTGGCTGACCTGAGTTTCTTAGCTGCAGTCTTCCACACAAACGCATGCATTCACACTGTAACCTGCTTATTAGGGAAGAAAAGTGCTAATGTTAACCTAGCCCTGCCTGCTTGCCTGCAATGGAGAGACAGGTGTGGTGCAGCGGGCCAAGTGCTGCGGTGAACCTTGGAGCAAAGGCCTCAGTGTGTTCGCCGCCTAACACACACGCAGCTGCGGGATGTGAGGTGTATCGTTATTTCCTCTTCGTTGCCTCTGACAGGAGTAGAGGTAAAGTCAGAAAGCTACAGGTTTCTGGGCTGCTGCTTTGATCTCTCTCCTTCTCCTGGTCCCGTCTGCCTCATACACCCACCACTCAGCTGGTTTTGGTCAGCACCCTCCCAGCAGTTAATGTCATATCAGGACCCAAAATAGCTTTAGGAAAAATGACCTTTCCCATGTGGACAAAGGCTATTTTGTTAAAGTGAGATTAATTTATATTTATCTTTTTCTTCTCTCGCTTCTTCCTTTAATTTCGGCAGCTTCAACTTCCCTTATGTATTGTTAATCAGATTTTCCTTAAATCAACATTTAAAAAAAATATATATATTTTTTTTTTTACATATAGATTTTTTTTATCTTCTCTTCCTAAAGAGTGAAAGTGTTCTTGCTTGAGCTCCAAAGCAGAGCAGCTTGGCCCAGCGTTTACAATAACAAGAGAACTCATTTATTCTTCTGCTAACATCTTGAGATGACCCACTCTGTGTTAAAGCACACCAGGGGGAAACGAGAGGGGAGGGATGGAAGACAGAGCGATGGATAGATGGAGGGTCAGAGATGAAGCCGAATGTATACAACAGGCTGTAATGAAGCAGGACATGTGATATCTGCCTGAAAAGCACTGCTGGATCCATGCTTACCTAATGCTTTTAACACATTGAGCCATTTGACTCTTTCTGGAGCCAGTGAGCGCGCGTGTGCGTGTGTGTGTGTGTGTGTGTGTGTGTGTGTGTGTGTGGAAAGAGGGAGTTGCTTTTATATGTGTACAATACGCGGCATGTGTGCACCTAAGTTTGAGTTTGCGTGTGAGAGAAAGTACAAAGGAAATGAAAAAAAGTTTAAATAAAATGAATATAAGAACGCAGGAAATAAGACAACAGAAATTTAGTGTGAGTTCACATGTTGCTCTAATGTGCACATGTGTGTAAAAGAGGTGAAAATCCTCTGGCTTGTCAAGAGTTGTCAGCCAGTGTCTGACTATGGGACACAAGGGGGGACTCCTATTGCTCTCCTGAGATGGGCGGACTGTGCCTGGAGGACCAGGGATACAAAAATCTTTTCCCGAGCAGCGCTCAGAGGAAAGCTCACTCTCTCACTCCATCTTTATCTCCTTCATCTACCTTTCTTTCATTTATTCCCTCTCTCCTTACTGGCGAAGAGTTGAATAATTCTGACACTTGGCTGCTTAACAAGAAACTGGTTAGAAGAACAGAAAGTCCTGCATTAAAAATGACCATACGAGAATAATAAAACCAGCTGACTTAAAGGCAAGGCAGGAGGTTATCTAGAAGAACAACTCTCCTTCTGCATCCTGTGCTGGTGTTTGTATACAGCAAAAGGAAGAAAGACAGGCACAGTCTGATGACTTTGCTTGTCCGCAGCAGGTTTATCCTCATATTCAATTATTTTGTCTCAGGGTGTCACAGAATCACAGAAATTTGGAGTCAACAGATATTTGACTTCTAAACATTTCTACTAGATAGCAGTTGAGCAGATGTGTCATGATTTGGAAAATGCTACCCCCCCCTTTTTTTTTTTCTTTTTTTTTTTAAATACACTGCAAAGCCAGACTGGTGTTCTCCGATTTTAAAGAGGATGTGAGAGTGGTAATAAACAGGGGAGAGCAGAGCACTGACTATTACAAGAACAGTAGAGATGGGAGAGCCCAGTTAAGGGGAGCACAACAAGGGGAGGTGAATCTACTGCAGCCCAGAGGGGTGGAACTCTGCTGGATACTTGAGAATTCTACTTGACAAGGTTGCAAGAAGATTTAAGATTGGTGCAGAGAGATGTTATACAGCATCAAAACAGAAAATGCAGACAGGGACATGTTCTGTATAGAGGCCAAAATAAAGATTTGGCTGTGGGATGTGGAAGGTGAGCTTCGGCCGTCATCTAGCTAGAGTCCACTCTGGTCATTGAACATGGTTTATCCATAATGGGCAGCTTTGTGGTCAGAGGGAAGGTGGCAGACATGACGTTTAGTTCTCAGCTGAGGTTTGGGGGAGAGAGGGTGAGACCCCTGAAAGTTACAATGAGCTTACACAAAAAAAAAGAAAAAAGATGAAACACTTTACACATAGCAGCAATGCTATGTATGCAAGTCTAGATGTGTACTCCAATGCAGATGAAAACACACTCAGACAAATTAAAGTTGAGCAGTTAAAAACTGCTGTGTATTTATGAGACAGATGCAGGAAAATGGAAAATAAAGTGCAGGAATTTATTTAAACACGTGGAATCATGAATGGGTATACAGTCTCAAAAACGGAGTTTCTGCAATTCTAACGTGCTTCGGAGTCAGTATTTGGTGTGACCAACTTTATTTTTTAAACACAATCTGAACTCTCTTAAGCAAGCTTTCCTGTAACTTCTTTAATCAGCCTTCAAGAATACTTGAAGGACATTCTTTGGATGTTAGTTATCTTTGGTTCCATTCTCTAGCTAGATGGTTTCACACTGCTTCAACTTTTGAGGACTCGCAGAGGTCAGTCCATGACTGATTCCAGTGTGTTCCCCTGTGTGTTTTTCTATCCAGGTATGCTTTTACTGCATTTACAGTGTGTTTGGGATCATTGTCGTGCTGAAAAATGAAGCTACTGCCAATCAGTTGCTTTCCAGGCAGTATTGCACGATGGATCAAAATCTGATGCTGAAATGTAGTTCCAAACCATGACAGAGCCTACACAACATTTTACAGGTGACTGTAGACACTCACTGTTGTACCTCCGCTGTAAATACTGACAATGATTTGAACGAAAAGTTTCAAATTTGGATTTGTCACTCCATGAGACCTATTCCCACTGATTTTAAGTCCAGGTCTTGTGTAATTTGGCATACCTCAGCCTATTCTGCCTGTTTCCCTTCCTTGAAAATGGCTTCTTGACAGCCACCCTTCCCCTGAGGCTTTGGCAAACTGAAGGGCCACATACATCTCACAAGAAAAAATAAATAAAGAAATCCAACAAATACCTGACACAGGACCTATTTCTTATGGACACAACTTTCAGACACTATCCATCTGCTGTAAACAGATTTTTTTAAGCCTGCCACCATTTTTTTTTTTTAAACCTCCACTTGTCCAGGATACACCAGGCCAAGTTTTCAGCTAACAGCACTTTGGGAATCACCTTAGTAGGTTAAAAAAAAAATACATTTTTATGCCTGTCAAATTGTGTTATCTTTGGCATTTTTCATAGATTCAACTAAAAAGGGGGAAGAAAATTATGTGTTTTTGCAAAGGCTGATAGTAACAAATTGCTTTTTTGCTAACCTATATTTTATGTGAAAACAACAGTGGTTCATCTTTTGAGTTAGGTGCCTGTTTCTGCTTGAACAATTTTTAGATAAGGGTTAGGTGACTTAACAAAAATAAACATTTCCTCTTCAAAAAATGGTCAGGTACATAGACAGGAAATGAACACAAGTTAAAAAAAAAAAAGAAAAAAAAAAAGACCTTCAGAAAGCCTGGAAAGCTACTGGTGAAGACTACCTTCTTAAAAAAATGACAAGAAACTGGATCATGGGCAGCAAAATATATATTTTAAAAAAGGAATGGCTCTACAGCTTCAATAGCATGAAATAAACAGTTTAATAAACCTTAGTGTGTACCAACCTTTACCATATTTAGCTGGCTGGTGTTACTATTTGGGGCTATTTTTATTTAAGCGATGATGTGCAGACCCTAGCTTGCAGCATGCAACCAACTGTAAGTGCACACAAGCTTGCATGCAGCCAGTCTTTTGATGCACAGCCTCTTCGAGGAGTGTGCGCTTGCTCTCCTCCTCCTCTCTTCCTCCTCACGTTCAGCATTTCTTGACATATGTCTACCATTAAGACTGGCAGGTGTTGTGGG
Organism: Etia nguti; assembly: GCA_015106755.1. Lineage (NCBI taxonomy): Eukaryota > Metazoa > Chordata > Actinopteri > Cichliformes > Cichlidae > Etia > Etia nguti. The sequence goes on along the minus strand of VUQG01028889.1, from coordinate 1,347 downwards.
CCTGCCCCTTCTCTCTATTGTTGCCCTGTAGCTGCAGCCGGCACGGGGACGACTGCAAAAAGGTTATTTTAAGAGAAAATTAGATTCAAGGCAGACTCAAACTTGTTTCTAAAGGCACAAGTTTGGGTAATAATGTTGGGCTTTCTAAAAGTCAGGACATTCCTGCCTTGGAGCAAACCTTCTGTTAAAATAACCATTTTGCGTATGCCTTTTCTATATGTCTTTCTTTCTAAATAGGTATGACCAACTCTGTCCTGTTACTTTTTTAAAGCAGTTTCTTGCCTTTAAAAAAAACAAATAACCATCCTCCCACAAATTATTAGATAGTAGCTCATTATTTTAATGACAAATACTTATTCCCTGTAGGCTTGAAAGGAGGCTGTTGAAACACTGCCGGAGTTCAGCTTGAATTAAGCTGGCTACCATGCTTTCTAACAATGACAGCTTTGTGGCAGAAAGAAAAGTCAAAATATCAAGGTTACTCTGCACGGTGAGCTATTTCTATTTGTTATTAGCAACTAATTGCCACAACTGCAAAAGTGAGGTGCATATTTACACGTGTCCTGGTTAAAATATGAGTGTTTGCACAAAAAAGTGGCTTATCCGGCAAAACTGGAGTGAAAAAAACCCTCCAACACATTGATACATTTTTCTTTTTTGAAAACTATTATGTTTCATTGTACCGTATTTTCCGCACTTTAAGGCGCACTTAAAATCCTTTAATTTTCTCAAAAATCGACAGTGCACCTTATAATCCAGTGCGCCTTATGTATGAATTCTGTTTTTGCTTACTGACCTCAAACCGATTTTATGTGGTAGACGGCGCTCATAAATCTGTCAAAAAATGTTTTAGTACGACTTTGGTAAGCTACGAAGCTTGATGGATTGTCGGAGCATTGCGGCTACCGTAATCAGGAGCCTCGCGGAGTAATCTGGGTTCAAAACTCCATCTGCTTCAGGTCCCAAAGTCAAACGAACACTGCGGCATCACTGAGAGTTAAAAACTGTCTAAATTCTTTCATCTTTAATAAAATGATCAGCGTTGCTGCTTTACCAGGTGTAACAATTGAGTTTAACATCCAGACATCCATGAAAACAGAATTTATTAAATTTAATGGAGTTAGAAGTTAGCAGGAAGTTAGCTCGCTAGTTTCCACCTAAACATGTTATAGCATGTTCTGACTGAGAGATTTCTGAAAAGATTAAAACGTACAGCTCTGCTATCACTTCCAACATAAATGAAGACAGAAAACTAAACAGCAGTGACTTTTGTAGGATTACTGAAGTTGGACTAGCTGGTATATAATGATGTGCTACGTATCGCTAGCGACACAGCTATGTTAGCAT
>VUQG01028885.1:0-16713 GCA_015106755.1 Etia nguti | reverse complement strand
CCACCCCACCCCCACACACACACACACACACACACACACACACACACACACACACTAGCGTAGATTTCAGGGTCTGTGTTAGCTTCATTAGTACAGGAGAGAGAATGGGCACTGCACTTTTGGCATGTGGGTTAGATTAGCCAGGCCTGCCGAGCCTTATAAACCTTTTTCTATTACAGCGACAGAAAGAAAGGGAGGGGGTTTTGAGGGTTCTCACTAATATATCTAGCAGAAAGGAATATAACTGAGACACAGAGGCATTGAAAAGTTTCCACTAAAGACACCAGAGACAGAAGGTCATCAGTGAAAGTGCAGCATGTGAGAAACTCACCCCTTTAACGAATTGCACCACAGAGACAAAGCATTAAAGCAAGCACGCACACACACAAAGGGCTGTAAGACAAAAACACACAAAGTCAGATATGCAGAAGCAGCTCACATTTACTGTTTAGAAGTGCAAATGATGTACAATGGCAACTGTTACTCTGCCGTTCCGCTCCACCTTCCCTTATCTCGCTGCTGTCTGTGTCTGCAGCAGTCCAGCTATATATCACAGCTGACGCCCGTTTGCTTGACATTAACGCGCATCGTGATTGACATCCTTTTCAGCTTTAAAAATTTATGTGTGAGGGTCGGACTCTCTGCGTGTGTGCGGTGTGTGAGTGTGTGCACTTTTTTGTGTGTTCTGCGAGGTCAAGGGTGAGGGCTGCCTCAGCACACGTGGTGACTGGCTTGCTGAATCTCACTGCGTGCGTCTTGACAGTGCCATCTGGGTCTGTGGTGATACTGGAGCAAACATGCGCTCACCTTGCTGAACAGCAACACCACAATGTCTGCATGAGAACATAAAAAGCACCACTGAATCCTTGCTGTTGACCCCAGAACATTATGAATACGGGCACTTGAGTTTGCTTAAACATCTGTTGTTGGTATCAGCCAGACAGTCCCACTATAGCTACAGTTTAACTGACATTGCTACATTCACCATTAGTCATTTGTGACAGTCACCTTTCATGTACTCTGAAAAAAGCTCTAGTTGGAGCATTTTCTGTATATTTTTTAATATTATAACTGCTCTGTTGTTTTTGGTTGGTTAAGATGTTTTAAATGGTAACAGCCAAGCTGTTGCTAGACATTAAGCTTGACTGAATTTGAGTGTGATGCTGTAACAGGAGGTCACCATTGCAACAAATCATTGTGTGAAATTTCATCCCTGTTAGGTATTCCACGATCAACCCTAAGTGGTATTATTGCAAAGGGGAAGTCTTTAGGAACCAACCAGAGGCAACTGCCTGGGGGCATAAGCAATAGTAAGCTAAACATAAGGAAGCCCCACGTGAGTCCATTCACTTTAACTGCAAGTGGCATTTATAATTCTGTCTAATTGAACCCAGTGATTGATACCAATACATGAAAGTTGAGATGAGTTATTGTTCTGGGAGTCATATAAGAAAGAACAAAAGGTGGCAATGACAATGGAGTGATTTGGAGAGTGAAATCCACTATAACATGGAAGCTCCTTAATTTAACATTGTTAACATATTACTGTTACAAGCATCTTATACTTTATCACTTAATCTTCTTTCTCTGAAACATTACTGAGGTTTCTGGCACCAGCAGCAATAGAAAAGGATAAATACTGATAATGCTAACTATCATCTGATAATTATTAACTAAGCTTATTTTTTCCAGAGGTTTCATTCTCCTGTTCAGCTTCTCATTTTTCAGCCATGTTACTCTCCTCTTCTCTAAGTTTGTCTCCTGCGCATCCTGGGTTCACATACTGAAGGAGGGCATCAGTCTGGGATGATTGCAGATGTTCCTTGCCTGTGTCTGTAGGTAAGGGGTGACCGGATTTTATGCTCCCTGTGTGGTTCAGCTTTGCTCTAACGTTTGTCTTTTTACTTCCTTTTTCTAACATTTTGTTGACTTAGAGAGTCATAGTATCAAATCTATGGCCACTGTTGGCCACTCTTGTGCTTTAATAAGGGTTATTCGGTACCAAAGGTACCCCCGGTTTAAATCTACAAAAACTGCATTTAATCAGCTCAGAGAGTGAACCGTGTCCACTGTAATGTGCAATGTCTCGACTGTGATGAGCTCTGGTGATTGCAGCTTAGATACCCTGACCTCTACAGTAGTGACTTCTGGTGTTGCTGCCAATCATGCTTCATGGCCATGTTTGTGCTTGGCTTTTGAACAGTCTCCAAGCTGTCCTCAGCTTCTGCAAAGGGCGTCTCCCGGTTGTTTGTGTACACAGACTGAAGGAGGGCATCGGTTTGTGCGCATTCAAGATTCTCCTTATCAGTGTTCATGGACAAAGGTGTGACCAGACTTTCTTCCTGCCTACTATGTGATTTTCATATAACTTCTTCTTTCCAACATTTTGCTGGTGTGGAAAACTATCATATCAAATCTGTCTTCAAGGTTGGCACATTCTGGCATCTGCTCATGCGCATCTGTTTGAAGCTCCATTTGCAGATTTTCGTGGTTAAACTGGCCAAAAAATCATTGCAAGCACCTGAACTGAGGTACACTTTACAGATTCTCATTTTGCTGTAATTATTATCAGTTATATGAAGTTATCTGGATTCAGGAAGCTGTTATCTCTAAAGTGGAGTTTATGGCCGGGCAGTGTACAAAGTATGTGATACTGTTGTTGGTTATCCAGTCGGCCACATAGATGAGTTAAGGGAAACCCCTAAAAAGTTTTCACTTTTCACAGTTCTCCTGTTCTAGATGAACTCTACTGTCGCTCCCTTCTCTGTTCTGGCTCAGTTGTCGACCAGTCAACGTTCAATGGAAGCCGATGTCTTCAACTTCCAGCGACGCACAGTCAGGATCTTAAGGACTCCCCAGTCCTGTGCGGGGGAATCCCCTCCACGTCCGAACGGAAGCGTGTATGCAGAAGGACACATTTGAAGAACCGTAACGTAAGAGGGCTGAAAAATAAAGACAAGAGAGTACTCAAGCGTGATACTGCAAATTTTGGTATTGATCCAGTACCAAGTGTTATATTATCGATACCAATACCGACAGTGATACTTTTAACTTATATAGGCAGCTTATAGAGGGAAGATCAGTGTGCCATGACTTATGAGATGAATCTTCAGTTTGCAAATTCTGGAGTCCACAAATCGAGGATGATATTATGGTGGCTACACACATCTGTTATGTGCAGCCTATGGTTATCATCTGTTTTATGGATCTAGTATTGATGGACGCGAGTAAGGCCGAGTTGTTAATGGTGTCAAATGTGTTGACATTTCTCACGGTCACCTTTACTGCTAATTTGATTTTTGACCAACCATTTATGGCTTTTTATGTGTATGCATACACATTATTTTCTTACATCACACTTCATCTGGGCTTTCATACTGCCTGTGGTCAGTTTATAGATGTTCTGGTCTAACATTAATATAAGGGGTGGCACAAACTGGGTTAGATAAGGTTGCACTGAAGTGCAGTGTGTTTCAGGTGTGCTGTGGAGCTTTGGGTGTAAAGGCAAACAAAGGTGATGGATATCACCATATATATTTTATTTTTACCTCTAAATGTATTACAGGTATATCCATGCTGCCCTGAGGATAAAATCTAATGACTTTGGTGATCCACTGACTGTTATATTTACTTTTGGTGACACCAAAAGGACTCGTCCTGTGAAAGCTCTTGTAACCTACTTGATAGACGTATCCTGGCTAATGGATTGACTTTACTGGTGTTTTGCCTTTTTGTAGCAGTAGGATCATGAAGCTGGTGTTTGAGTAAACCAGTCTATGAATGAGGGATAGCTCACTAAAGATTAGAATTGGATGCAGACATCTGAATCCGTACAAACAATACTTTTAAGATATTACTGCTGCTCACAGTAAACACGTTACATAAACCTAAAAAGATCAAATTTGAAATGAATAAGTGTGGTTATTTTTTAAAATAAGGTCCAAGCTCTCCCTTGATCTTCCTAAAGCCAGTTAGAGAGACATATATGCATAAAAGCTAGTGGGCAGAGAGAGGCAGAGAGAAACAACCCCATTGCTGTCTCGTATTTTCCTCTTATCAGTAAGTCACAGCTCTTATCAGAAACATGAGTCCAACAGAATCTTCATAACTGCATTACATATGACACAAACACACACACACAGATTCACACACACAGCTGTCTGGATTTATGAGCATTCTATGAGCACTGACATCTTCAAATATCAAATAACCATTTCATTTCCCTAACAGGGCAAACATCACACATGGAGGTGACTCTTGTTGTTCCCATCTTCCTCCACAATAACATGTTCATATTCCGAGTCTCACCGACACGCCTGGATCACTCTCAGACCTCACAAACGCAGTCTTTTTTGAGTCTGCCATTGACGCAGGAGAGCTCAGTATCTGGCCTAAGCCACAGCTGTTTATAGTTGCTTTCATAGATGATTGTAAATAACATTGCCAGCTGATGCTTGAGAATCTGATTAGTTGTATACAGACATAAATCAGCGCTTTATAAATCATCGACTCCCACCAAACAACTGGCAGCACGGTGGCTCAGTGTTTAGCACCAACAACAAGGTCCTGGGTTTAAAACCTGGGAGGGGCCCTTCTGTGTGAAGTTTGCTCGTGAAGGTTTTCTCTGGGAATTCTGACTTCTTGGCAAATCAAAAGCATGCTCAGTTAATGCTCGCTAACTTAACCCAGAAGACTGTTGCAAAAGATATTCTTAAAAAAAAAAGTTTCACTTTCTGGTGAATAAAGGTTACAAAAAAACTGTGATGCGTAAAACAAATAAGAGAAATAATAAAGCAGGTACTTGCACAACTGAATTAAAGAAATTGAAGTTTATATATTTATATATGGTCCCACTCCCACAGTCCCAGATTTCATGTCACAAGTTTTACATTTTTTTAGTATGTACAATATGACATTTAAAACAGAAAAACAAAAGCTAAACAAGCAACAAACTACCTCAAGCTGCTTGTCCAGTGTGTCCAGTCCTGTTATAGCCACATTCACTGGACATCAATTAAATTAGCACCAATTCCAAGAATAAGGTGCAGATGTGACTCCAAACTGCAAACTACTCAGATTTTTGTCTAGTCAGGATTATATATACAGTCAGTTTGGATTTTACAATGTATAAATTAAAAATATTAATGGTGTGACCATTAATTTAACTGCAAAAACAGCACTTAGCATTCTTGCTTGAAAACAGTGGTGAACGCTGCTCAATCAAAATTATTGCCTATAGGTGAGCTCCCCTTTGAAATGGTTACTTTGAAGATGGGGAGAAAATCTGTTATCTTCAGGTGCGTCAGGATGGCAATAAAACTGCAATAAGAAGTCAGTTTGCTTTCAGTTTGCGATTCAGAGGGGTATATATCGCAGTTAACTGTGGTTAATAGGCAAAAAAATCAAAAGTCTATTGACATCTACATGCACAGAAATTCACAATAACCACTTACATTCAGAGTCAAAACAGAACCTTGTAGATTTGAAACAGAAATTCCTCCACTAACAGTGATGTAGTTGCTGCTGGATGGTGATTTAACTGCAAAATGGCACAGACGCTCAGCAGCTTTGCTTTAACATAGAAATATAACCAGAATAAAACCAGCTGGCAACTAGTTGGGTTGAGTCTCCTATTCCAGAGAGAAATGTCACAAATGACTTGAACTCAATAAGGCAGATAGATTCAGGTTGACTGCAGCATTTTGGCAATCTGTCTGCATTTATATATATCAGATTGAGGTAGCACATCACAATACAATTACAATTAGTAAGACATTAATAATGTATTAGAAATTGCTTAATTCATCATTTATATATGTTAGTGTATGTTATTATTCAATAGTCATAATTATAGTCATAATGATATGTATCTGTATTTATAAATGGCATACTAAGGAGGAATAATGCTATAGAAATTATGACTTAGGCACTTGCAAATACCTTACTAACACCTTAATAATACATAATAGTGTTACAATATTATAAACTGCTACAGAAAGAAATGATTTGCCAACCTTCACCAATCTGTCTGATGTCAACCACCAAATTTCTTTTCCTAGTCACAGTTTTACTCTAGTGTGACTGAACTATAATAGAGAGGTGGTGAAAGAAATTCAGATGGTTGGTGGGACCTTTTTAGGGCATTAGATGTCTTGCAGAGAAACAGTAATTTACAACACAGTGCATGGATATTTATGCATATATATTATCATCCCAGATGCAGCTGCAGTTGAGACTGGCAGTACATTGTTATTGGAGAGAGAAAAGAAGTACATCAAACACCTGACATGCTGGTCTAAAGTCAAGCTTTGGTTAAAAAGCAACACATACCTAACCTGTTAATAAAAGAGACCCGAATGCTTATCTACACAATAAATCAAAACTCTCTAGGCCACAATTTAGAAGAGAAAAAATCTTGACAGATTAACCAACCTAATCCGTGTATAATTCAGGCAAGTGAAGGAGCAGATGGGGGGAAAAAACTAGACTGATAAGTCTGACAGCAATGTGGTTCTTTTTTAGCTTTTTCCTCCATTATATGCTAAATGAAGGAGAACACTTGACCTTGCATGTGTTTTTACTTTTGCTGTTTCCTCTCCCCTCCCCTCCTTCCACCCTCATCCCTGGGGCAAGGTCTGCCCCTGTGCACCTCCACTTAAAATGACCCTCCACCTTCCTGCCCCCTCCGCAGCCCACCTTTACCCAGCTCAAATGGTTAGCGTGTGTGTGTGTATGTGTGTGCGTGTGCATTTGTCTTCAAAGTCAAGTGCCTCATTGTGTGCAGAATTAATGATAATCCTTCGTAGTGCTCCTGTGCTGCATAAGCCCTTTGAGCTGCTTTTTACCTTTTACCTCCAGAAAAACACACGTCTCACTGAGCCCCGTCTTACCTATAGAGCTGCCCAGAAGCACAAAAGACAGACAGCTCAGACAGGGAGGGAGAGAGATGGGGGTCAGTTGAAACCAGTTGGACCGAACAGAAGTTATGAAAGACTTCTTGAAATCGACAGTGGTTTGGTGTCTCCCTGCACAGCGGTAAAGCTCTCCAGGTCTCTGCATGCATGTCTACACACACTCCGACTCAAATTAAAAACTTCTTTTCAAACTTTTTGACCTTCCTTCCTCTTTTCTGTTTGCCTTTCTTATCCATTTTCTCCAATTGCCCAAATCAAGAGCATAGCTTCAAAAATGTAGGCTATATATATATTAGGTGGTCAAAAATATATTTGAGGACCTTTGTGAAGGAATGCAGAGAAAGGCTCTATCGCAAATAAACATTACCATCCCATACAGTGACCACCGTATCTCGCTTAAAGCCAGGAATTCTAAACAGATGTCTTCAGGCATTCACTTGCTCAACAGTGAGTACGCCTGTCTGTTTGGACATGGGAAGCTGAAGTGAGGGTTCACACTGGACTCTGTAGGGACCGGAATACGGCATCTCTGTAATAATCACAATGGCCATGCTCCAACCATAACACTACCTCCTCCCTCAGGAGTCATGCACACATCCATGAAAGCATGTGCACTCAGAAGACACCCAGGTAATTATTTCCATACCTGTTTTCTTTGCATTTATATTCCTGTCTCCTTCATATGCATTCATAAAAACAATGCCAAAGCTTTCAAAGGTTATATGAATGATTTTTGAAAACTCATTTAAAGGTCTCTCCTAAAAGCAGGGTGTGCATCTGTGCAACGTCAGAAACACATCCCTGGACTCCCTCAACTTAAATGGAATTTGGTCAAGGTTAAGTAAAACTTAACAAAAAGCTAAAGCTAGGTGGGAGAAAGAGCAACATGGTTATCTGAAAATCAACTTCTTTTTTTCTTCTTTTGCGTACTCGCAAAAGTAACTAAAATAAAAATGTGACTCAAAAGTGAAGCCATTTAGCGGGGTCGGTGTCACCCCGCTAAATGGCTTGTTTTGATTAATGCACAAAGGATTAAATATGTTTGATCCCGGTATTAGCACAAATTGCATCCTCAGTCTTTAAACTGACACAAAGCCTGAGCTTTCAGACACAAAGCTTCTGAGTGTTTCCCTAATTCATCTAAATTTTTAAAACTAAGCATCCCCCACTGGTCTGAATGTGGGAAGGAGGAGGAGAGGTTAATGGTCACAGAACCGTGCACCCCTGTGACTTCACTTGCAATTTGGTAAACTCAACAAGACGCCAAGAATTAAGAAGGATGAAACAAGGAAAAGCATGGAAAAACATGCGTCACAGTCAGTTCTAGGGCACACAGGGCGAGGAGAGTGAGTTCATACCGGGCAAACATGCCGAGCCAATTTATTTGTTAGTGTGAACAATAAAACCCTACTAATACCAGGTAAATCTTGCTTATATTAAACATGTGAGGTGTTTCTTTTACGGCATATGGAGAACTGGTTCTAATCATCCTTAAAAGGCCTATGGGCACATGGAAATGCACCTGTAAATTAAATTCACTTGAAACATCCTAAAATGCATCATTCGCACTGCCCTCTTCAGGGAACAGAGAGAAATGGAGCAGGGAAACCAGCAGAATGAGAGCTGGGGGGAAAAAAGTGTAAATGAGGAATGAGTTAGACGACATAAGATGGATAATTTGGTTGTCATCTTTCCATGGTTGTTTTAAAGGATAAGCTTTGTTATTGGGTGTAATGAGTCCTCGGGATTTCTTCATCCTGTGGCTATATTTAATCGGGTAGTTTGTCATCTATTCCTGGCTGTTGTGTTTGGACTTTGAGAGCCGGTTCAACTGAGGGAAATTAAAATGTAGTGCTACTGTGCCCCTCTTCTGAACTTAATAACAAGACCCAGGTGTGCACTTACACAGTTATTCTCACAGGCCCACACCTCTGAGTGGGCCTATCCACAGTTACGGCTGTGTGCGTTGTCGTAATGAGATACAGTGACAACTGAGGTGTTAAAAGGTCCTCTGGGTGGCTGCAGAGGCAGCAGAGGGCCCACCACCGAAGTGGGAAGCTGTGCTCATTCCCTGATCGCTCAATACATGTTGGAGATAGAGTGTACTACATAGATACACAACATACACGCCAGCATTAAAACACACACTCACGTGCACGCACTGTGATGCATGGGTGCTTGAAAGTAAAGCGCACATAGCCACAGCAATGTGGTGACCCTGCACATCATCATCTCTGCCGCCCCCCCTCAGGGCACACTGGGCTGTATGCTGTTGGTCACGCTCCGGCCCAGAAATGCCATTCACCAGACTGCCTTCTTTCATCGCCATCTCCACAGCAACAGCGCCCTAAGTCACCGTGACAACGAATTCCACCTGGGCTTGTGACACTTGCTGCCTCCTCCACGCTCACCATTCAATCACATCTCCCCGTTTGCTCTACAGCCCTCCATCTCTCTTCATAACTATTTCATATGTCCTCTAATCGGCCTCCCCGCTCTGTCCCCACCACAGTCTCTTTCCACGAGCCCCTTTGATTGCCCTTGTTGTTCACATACCTTCTGGGTTTCCCCATTGTTGGTTTGGATTAACCTATCAGGGAACCCTGAGAAAAGCAAAGGGTTTCAGCTGAGGCAGCCCCTGCATTCTTTGCATATTACTTAAGACAGTGTAGCTGAAGAAATACACAGAAAAAAAGCGAAAATCCTTTATTTATTTATTTTTATTGCATACATCCTTCATCCCCTTGAACTGTACAAATATACCTTTAAGTCAGTGATTTAGGAGCACAATGTGCCTTAGTGGCATGGAATCCCATCAGATTTGCAATTGATTACAATTTTCAAAAGTGACACACAGTGAAACTGGGGCTTTTGGGCCTCTTTATGGTCTGCAGCTTGATTCCCCTGTTGACAGAACAGCTGCAGCTGGATGTAAACACATAAACTATATTTATAAAGTGTCAGATAATAGGATTCTGTAATAATGATGAATAATAACGCTGAAAACTGTATCATCAAGTGAATTCACACGATCTGTGCTAATCCAAACACGTCCTGTGTATAGTGCGCCTAACCCTCACATCCTGAAAGCGCTCTGCTGCCCTCATGTGGTCACTCTGAGGCTGAGCGTAGCTCAGCCTTTTAAGAAGTGTGATGACACTGTGGATAGTAATAACATTTGCATTTGTCTGGGTTTTCTGCTTTATTACAATCCCCATTAGCAGCTACCTTTGTGGTCGTACATACACATGCAAACAATGTTCAGGAAAACAAAACAAAGTAAGCCATTCTCATTCAGATGTTATTGAAATTCATAGAAGAGAATATTAAAAAACTTACTTATAACAGGATATTAAACAGAAGCAATGATCACAAGCTTCATAGAATAAGTAATCAATGCAATATACATTAATTTACATTCAATTATGATTCTGCATTTCCCATCTGTGTTGTTATACTTTAGCTTCAAAATCAAGGTTATAAGTCTGCTTCATATTCACACAGCAGCTATAGACTCTCTCTCTCCACCAGCTGTCTTTGTTATACAAACTGGTAATGTGTTCCACCAGATCACAGCATGGGAAATTACAGTTTTTATACAGTTTAATTCAGCTCAGTTTAGTTTTATTTATATAGCACCAAATTACAGCAGCAGATACCTCAAGGGCTTTATATCATAAGATAAAGACCCTACAATAAAACAGAGAAAACCCCAACAATCAGACAACACCCTATGAGCAAGCACTTGGCGACGGTGGGAACGAAAAACTCTTTTTCACCAAGAACAAACCTCCAGCAGAACCAGGCTCAGGGAGGGCAGCCATCTGCCACAACCAGATAGAAGTGAGTGGAGGGAGACAGGACAAAATAGAGCCAGAAAGTAATAATAACTAATGATGCAGTTTTATGTTGAGTTGCTTGAAACTTTTTTATTTCATTGGCTTAAGCACTAGATCCCATCACACACAGACCACCTGCGCTTGAGTCCAGGCCCCCAACAGGAGCTATAACAGTGCCCAACTCTACTGCCGCTGCTGCTGTTTCACTGCTGTTAAAGTGAAACTGTGAAAGTGTCAAACTGCTGTTTGACAGTGGTTAAATCCTTATATACAACCTTATTCTGTACAGATGGGTGATATGTAACTCTGATAAAACAGGTGGTGTGTAGTTTCGTTTCCTTCCTCTTTCAAGGGGAATATTTACTCCCTCGCAATAGCACTGCATTATACAGTAGAGCTGCATAACATTCAATGTTAGGTATATTTTAGCATTAACAATGTCTTCATTAAATGTGCTGTGAGTAAGTAACCACACAGGAACAGCTTCGGTCTGCATTTTATCTAAAATCTGCACAAAAACTACTCTGTGGTGTGTCACGCATCCTTCCTAATCATGCCAAGCACCAGATGCTGTGTGCAGAATAGTTCCTATATTAAAAAAAAAAAACATCACAGTGATTATATTTCTGAAATCACAAGCTATTAATTCAATGATTTGAGTTTAATTTTAGGACTTTAAATAGACTTTTAAAATAGACGAGTATAGTGCACTCACTGAACCTTGACCATGTATATCTGCTTTAGTCTCACTAAATCAAAAACCACATATGTGACCTTTGACTGTGGCACAGCAAATATCTTTAATATCAGGGTTTTTCCTGCTCAGAGTGGGCCTTTTGTGAGCTGATTATTCTTATGAGCACAAATGGTCCAGATATAGTTCAGGCAAGGAGTATGTGTTTGCTTACTTAACAGAATTGTGTGGTTCCTGATATGGGGCATGTTTTTCTCACTGCTTCACTGAGTGAATGGGTTAAATGCAGAGAGGAATTTCCCCACGGGGATCAATAAAGTATACATTATTATTATTATTATTATTATTTTAAGCTTGTATCTGAGTTAACGTGTCTGAGTTTCACATACTTTTGGGGGGTTTCTGTCTTCTTATACTTCAGGTATTGATTATTATGTTGTGGTGTAGATTTTTGCGTGGTTTTATTTTCTGTCACTGATTTGGTTTCAGTATTATAGTAGTGCATTTCCATTTTGTGACATCATTGCCTCATGGTTTCGAGACTCATTAATGGCCCTTTGTTTCTTATCTGTATATTTAATTTGATTCTCTCGTTGTGTCCGGTTTTACTTTGATCGTTACTGCTGCTTGTGCCTTGAGTTTTACTTCTCCTTCGTGATTGTCTTGTACATTATGTGCCTTCCTGTTATCACTTCCTCCGTCAGCCCTCTTTGCTTTGTTGGTTGTCAGTTGTTCCTCGAAGGCTCCTTGTGTATGTGCACTATATTCCTGTGCATGGGTTGTTTGTGTCATTATTGCAACTTTGCATTCTTTGTCCTTTTGTCTTGTCTTATGAACTTTGTTCTGTTTGTTTTTTTACTTTAAATTATGTTCACTTTTTGTTTTGTTACTCTGTATCCTGAGGCCTCTGCTATGACACAAGTTCAGCTTATCCAGGGTATCTTTCTGGATTAATTTATCGATTAATTTATCCTAACACTGGCAGTCGGGATAAGTGGTCAGACAATCCCACACCCTGCACGCTGGACAGGAAAGGGGTGGCAGTGGCAGCATCTGCATACAGAGGTCTGAGGGATCTTCCAGAAAATGGTGACACTACTTCCCAGAGAACTGACTGGTCAGTAGCCAATCATCTCATACCTGTTGATCTCTAAACTGCTCGGGAGCAGAGTAGCGTCACAGCATAAGTTACCATGGTGATGTATCCCATAAGAAGTAAGCCATGGTACAGAACAGCCAGGATTAACTCCGACATTATGATCCATCCATCTGTTCTTTTCTGCTTGTCTAATTCAGAGTTATAGCAGCATGAGTGAAGCTGTGAACACTTTAAATACTTTCTTCGTTATGACTAGAAAAGATCTACTATATTCATAAAGTCTAGCCTACTTGAAGTCTTAAAAGAAAGCTGGCAAAAATTTCAAATATGTATGTTAACAGACTAGTGCAGTTAACCCCAAAGTAACCCAGAAAAGACAAAATCCTGCTCAGTAAAAGCCTATGGTCGGCTTTTTGGTATTTTTAACTGATGTGTGAAACTTAGCTAAACAAAAATGTATTTAAAACTAAGTAAATGACACTTAAATAAGTGGTTAGAAATAATTTTATCACTTGGTGATTGCCCCCTAGTGTTAGACCTTTTTTAATGCAAGAGAAACTCTCGATAAAGTTTCTATATATAAATATGCCTACATATGGTTGCCACTGTAAACAATTTGTTCAATCGAACAAAAAATCATTTGCCTGGTTGAATGATATGTGACCTCTGTGGCCTCTCATTCCTCTTCATACTACCACTCTGAGTTTCAGTTAGAAATAATGTTCTGCAATCATCCAATAGTTGTAGTTAGCCTACTAACTAATTATATTTTACAAATGATTAACTTCAGAAACAAGTTAGTAATTAAAAGTACTCACAGAGGTTTGTTCAGTTATATGAGTGATTCGTTCTGCTAAGGGCAGAGGTTACAACAACAAAAAACACAACAAAACAAAACAGCATAATTGTTTGCTCTTTTTTTAGCAGAGCCCATTACCTCATTTTGGCTTGGATGTGTGTGTACTAGTTTGTACTGGTATTTGACCTGAACTTCTTCCACCACTGGCAAAAAGTGTAAGTCCTTTACTTCTTCTGCAATTCCCATTTGATTGTGAGATTATGGCTGAACAACACGATTCAGCCTCAAGAATCTATTAAGGTGCAAGATCAGGCTCTGAAAAGTAAAGTCAGAAGGCAGACAGCGTAGCTAGGAGACCAAGTACTGGATTAACCTCAGAGGGTTAGTTAGATTGTGGGTGAGCAAAACACATCAGAGCATGTGAGAGTTGATCAGATGAGCACAACAGTAGTAATTTTGGATATTACACCACGGATACACTCAGTATTGCAAGCTGAGTTGTATCTGCTGGGGCTCTAGAAGGCAATGATAGGAACAAATGGGCATGTTAGCATTTTCTAGTTCAGGCAGTGGTGGCAGCTAAGAGTTGACACAAAGTAATTTAATACAAATGGAAGTGGATTGCAGGATAGATTTCTATGCAGCTTAAGGAACAAACTTGATCTACAAGTTTGTAGATCAACCACAGTGCTAAAATGGCACTTCAACCAAAATAATAATACAACTAGCTGTGGGCCACTTGGGGAGGCAGTTTAAAGCGTCAAACATGAGGCTCAGGGGCCAGAATCAGCCCAATCTTGGCATTGGAAAATTTAAAGAAGGGCATAAACTTTGGACTTCCATTCACATCAACCGCATAATTTCACTGGACGAATTTGCAGCATTTATTTTTTTTATTTTTTTTTGAATACAGAAAACTATACTGGGAACGCTAGAAACTAACTAGGAACAGAACACACAGCTGGGCATGAGGGAGAACGCGACACCACAGAGGGAAACAGAGGCTTAAATACACAGGGAATGACAAGGGAACAGAAAACACACGGGGGACACAGCTGAGACGAATTAGACACAACGAGACCAGGGATGCAAAATTAAACACACTGAACAAGGACGCAAGACTTTCACAATAAAACAGGAAACAAAGGAACACAAGATTGACACACGAGCTTGACACAGGAGTGAAGGAAAGGCCGACGAGAAGAGCGAGGGAACATGAGGGAGCACGAGAGAGAGAGAGAGAGAGAGGAGACGAGAGAGACATGACGGGCTGAGGATACATGGATAAACATCATAGGCAGGGGGTGGAATATGGAATGACACACTGTGTCTTCCTTTTCTTGTTTAGAAACATCAGGACCAGGTCCTTCACAGTCTGTTTTTTCAGGATGAATTTCCTGCAAAAACAGCATGCATCCGGTCTGTATATAGGTTACATGTCAAGTTCGGATCCATAACATTCTGAATTTTGTGTTGTTTTTGGCCTTTAGTTGTAACTTATGATGAAACCAGGAACCTCTTTTAAGTCTAGGCTGCAACCAAAGGTGCCTAGCCTCCCAACAAAAAGATGGCCCTCTGCAATGACTAACTTACTAACAGATTAATAACTTAAGAAACCAAACAAACAAAAGACAGGGTGTCTCAGTTAAAATACACTAGTCAAAAAAAAAACACCTTTTAATCAGAGTATAGCATGAAATCGGTTAACCTTCTGGAATATTGATCTGATCAGTTAAGCAGCAGTGGGGGTTGTTAATAAATTTCAGCTGTTTTCGTGTTATTGACATTAACAACAGGTGCACTAAGGGGGCAACAATGAGACAACCCCCAGAACAGGAATGGATTTCCAGGTGGAGGCCACTCACATTTTTCCCTTTTTTTTGACTATTTTATTTTTTCATTCCCCTCCGTGATTCGCTACCTTATCATGGTGGAGCGGTTTGTGTGTCTTAGGGATCCCAGGGGCTATGTTGTCGGGGGCTTTTGCCCCCTGGTAGGGTCTCCCATGGCAAATTGGTCCTGGGTGAGGGACCAGAAAAAGAGTGATTCAAAAGACCCCTATGAATATACAATCAAGGGAACAGCTCACCCTGCCCGGGATAGGGTTAATGGGGCCCCGCCTTGGAGCCAGGCCCGGGGAGGGTGCCCGAGGGCGAGCTTCTAGTGGCCGGGCCTTATTCCATGGTACCCAGCCGGGTACAGCCCGAATAAGGGACATAGGGCCATTCTCCTGAAGGCCCACCACCTGCAGGAGGTGCCGTAGGGGTCGGGTGCAATGTGTGTCGGGCGGCAGCCGGGAGCGGAGGCCCTGGCGGACCGATCCCCGGCTACCAAGACTAGCAATTGGGACATGGAATGTCACCTCTCTGAGACTGAGAACACTGACCTCCTTAATCCCACTGGTAGGTCTTCTGTGGAGGAAGCAGAGTCTGGGGACAAGTGGGACTACTCATCTATTTCCAGGGGTGAGGTCACTGAGGAAGTTAAACAACTCCTTGGTGGCAGGGCTCCTAGGGTGGATGAGGTTTGCCCTGAGTTCCTGAAGGCTCTGGATGTTGTAGGGCTGTCTTGGTTGAAACACCTCTACAATGTTGCATGGAGATCAGGGGCAGTACCTCTGGATTGGCAGACCGGTGAGGTGTTTTCCAACTATAGGGGGATCAGCCTCCCTGAGAAAGACTATGCCAGGGTGCTGGAAAGGAGAGTCCGTCCGTTAGTCGAACCTCGGATACAGGAGGAACAATGCGGTTTTTGTCCTGGTCGTGGAACACTAGACCAGGTCTTTATCCTCTCAAGGATACTTGAGGGTGCATGGGAGTTTGCCCAGCCAGTCTACATGTGTTTTGTGGACTTGAAGAAGGCCTTCAATGTGTCACTCGAAGTGTCCTGTTGGAGGTGCTGCGGGAGTATGGGGTGTTTGGCCCATTGCTATGGGCCATTTGATCCTTATACAACCGTTGCAAGAGCTTGGTCCGCATAGCCAGCATATAAGTCGGACTCGTTCCCAGTGGGTGATGGGCTCCGCCAGGGCTGCCCTTTGTCACAGATTCTGCTCATAATTTTTATGGACAGAATTTCTAGGCGTAGCTTAGAAATTTTTGGCTTTCACCTAAGTGGTCTCAGAATCTCAGCTCTGCTTTTCCTGGATGATGTGGTTCTGTTGGCTTCATCGGGTGATGGCCTCCAGCTCACACAGGAATGGTTTGCAGCTGAGTGTGAAGCAGTGGGAATGAGAATTAGCACCTCTGTAGCCCTGTCTGAAATTATTCAGGCTCGCAGTATAAAGGAAAAAGAACAGTTCATGGTTATAAAAGTGGTTAAAATATAAATAGTTGATAAAAGGTTTAAAAATCATATACTTGGGTACC
>VUQG01028881.1:0-25248 GCA_015106755.1 Etia nguti | reverse complement strand
TGGAACCACCTACCAGCCGAGTTACTTCAAAAACTGTGTGCAAGTGTACCTAGACGAAGGCAAAGGGTGGTCACACCAAATATTGATTTGATTTAGATTTCTCTTTTGTTCATTCACTTCATTTTGTTGGTTGATGAAAATAAATGATTAACACTTCCATTTTTTAAAGCATTCTTTGTTTACAGCATTTTTTCTCACCCGCCTAAAACTTTTGTGACTAAGATATGACTTAATTGTTTGTGAGTGTGTTAGAAGAAGTTTTATAAATACTTAATTCATATTCATGTTTCATTTGGGAAGCTGCTAGTTTTGAGTGTATTATTTTGAGGAGTGATCTTTAAGTAATCATTTGCTTCTGAATATAAGACCAGAGAAATGGTGACCAACTTCAGAGAGAAAAGGCTAAACAACATGTCCAGGGACAGGATGTTCATGTGGTGGAGGAGTGCAAGTACCACACTAACAGCAGAATGAACTGAAAGACAAACACAGAAGCTGTGTACAAAAAGGGAGCGAGCAGGTTTGTTTCCTAAGGAAGCTGAGATCCTTCAGTGTGTGCAACACAATGATTGAGATTCACAGTTTTGGTGAGCACAGTGTGTAGGGAGCAGCATCAGAGCTGGTGACTCCAACAGACTCCACTGATTAGGAAGGCTGGCTCTGTGATTGGCAGAAAATTAGACACTGTTAAACTGTTATCCATCATGGACAATCCTAACCAACCTCTGCATCATTTTGCCACAACTTTGAAACTGTTGAATATCATTCACTCTCTATGTTCTATGATTACCATATTGGTGCAAATCATTTCCAGTATGGATGCGGACTTTTCTTTATGAAACACAAGCATAATTTATTCTATGCATGTGACTGCTAATGAGTCCCTAAGAAAGCAACTTTGGGGTCTCAAAAAAGAGAGAATTGGGAGAGAGTAAGCAAACTGAGGGAAGTCAGCTGTTTCTTTCAGAAAATAAGCAGAGCACAGCTAACATGTTAAGCTATTAGAAGTTGTGAACCAATGTCACATGTAACACTGTGATCCAGCACAACTTAATTAACAGCCAGTATATCCAAAAACATGAGACTGCTGTATAACTTTGGTGTTTGGCAATATCAGAAATATGTTAAAACAAATTAGATATCATATCATATCATATCATATCATATCATATCACATCATATACCCCATTTAATCTGAAAATTTAATCTGTATATAGTTTTGACACATATTTAAACTTTCATAGTTGTTATTTGTATTTATATATATACATATGACTCAATAAAAGAAGGGGACCTGGAGAGATTGCTTATATACAGAATTATTAGTCCAATAACAATTTATTTTTCAAAAATATTTGCCAAGTGCTCTTAAACAGAGCAAGTTTTTTTTTTTTTTTAACACAGGCTTTCCAAACATCCTAATTTTTTTTTGGATGCTTAAATTATTTTATTTTATTTATTTATTTATTTATTTTAGTTTGGACACAGAAGCAAAATTATTTAGCAAAAAACTGAAAACTAACAGGCTCAAAATTATGTTAATAACTAGTCATCCTTTTTGCCTGCAGTAATTTTTTGAGTTTTCAAGAAGTCTTACACACGTCTCTTAACCAATTTCATTCCCACTTCTTTGGACAAGTCTCTGAAGCTTTCCAGATTTGATAGTCTTCTGACCTTGGCCTTCAGTTCACCCTACAAATTGTTACTGTGTGAGGTGAGCTGAATATCCCAATGCAATATAAGTCAGGGCCAGTTTGACCTGAATCCCCCTGCTGGCTGCTTGAGGTTTACTTTTAGAATCTTCACATATCCACGTGAAAGCTGCTAAAGCATACTCCCACCACCATGTCTGACTGTGGGCATGGTGATTTTTGAGTCATATGCCTCTCCCTTCATTTTTCAAACATAAGAAGCTGTCATGGACCTCTATTTCTCCTAGACATCTCTGCCAGTTCTCTCTGTCCCTCTTCTTCTCTCTCTCATGGTGTGCATGTGTGTGTGTGTGAGTGAGTGTGTGGATAACCACCCCTTACCTTACTGGGGAGGGGGGTCTTCTTGGATCTCCGCCCTCCTCTTGGCACACCTGCGAGAACCTGTTCATCATCCGTTAATCTGCTGCCAGCCTACTTAAGCTGGAGACAAACCTTCGTTCTTTGCCTGCGTGTTGCACTGCCTGTGTCAGTGAATCTTGCTGTCCTGGAAGTCTGGATTTATTTATCTCTCTGAGGATTGCTAATCTCTCATCTCCTTTGTGCGGAAGCCTGGCTGTTTCCCAGTTATGGTGTTCATGTGAGGCAGAGAACTGTGGAGGAGATTCTGTGCTTGCAAGGATTATACTCTGCAGACTTCGACTCACTAATGGACCCACTACCTGAAGATTGTTTTGTAAATAAAGACTGTGGATTATCCCCTGCAAGAAGATTCTGTAAATAGTTACTTTACTACATGAACTATAAAAAAATTAATTCACTTAACCTGCATTCTGACTCCTGCATTTGAGTCAGGCCTGCCTGTTGACCATGACAAGCAGCATTGCGAAAGACCTATAATTTTGTCTCATCTGCCCTTTGTGGCGCACTTTCCATATGCATACTTCATTATGGTTAAAAGGTGTCTGTCCCCCAGGAGAGGAGTTTTTCTTGGTCTGTAGTCGATTCCTGTGCAAGGTTCAAGTGATTGTCTACTTGAAAATCACTTGAGACAATTGAGAGTTCTTTGAGAGTTCCTGACTTTATTCACTAGTGTCTTGGCAGTTGTTATGGGGTCTTCAGAAAAATCTCTTGATAGTTTTTATGATCTTTGAAATCTTTTGCTCCCTACCCCTACCAGGCTTGTTCTGTACTGTATGACACTCTTTGAATTTCTTGATGAAGCTTCTCACTCCAGTTCTTAACACTTGGAAATGCTCTATTTATCCATCTCCTGCTTTGTGGGAATCATCAGTTCTTTTTTCTCAAGTCTAAACTGATTTCTTCTGTTTTTGACATGATGCTATCTCCAGTGACAGCTCAAGCCCTTGCTTTTATACTGTGTTTAAATTGGAAGATCATTCTCAGCTTTAACTTGAATTTACAAACTTTGAGCATTGCAAAGTTAAAGCACATCATTGCCCATCAGTACTTTGTGCTATGCCTTAATAAAAAGGTCAGTTATTCAGGGGGCTAATTAAACTGACCCTGGTAATTTTTCTTTTTTCTTAAAATAGTTCTCTTATGTGACAAACTTTTCTTTAGAAACATTATGTATGTTGAAACGATATGCTGAAAATCACTAGAGGCCAAGGTAATGCTGTCCAGAGAAAGCATCTGGTTAGATACCACATTGCTAAGATTTCAATTTCTGAATTTAGAAGCAGGAAATTGTAGTTCATCCAAGGCCCTTATGTCTTTAAGACGTTTCTGCAGTGTGAGAACAATGAACACATGAATAACTACATAAAGTTATTAAACTGAGGATTTGATGTTATATTTGCTTGCCATTACAGAAGTTTTCCTTGTTTTGGAATTGTTATGTATTTAATAAAACAGCTATATACAAATATTACTGAACATGTGGACAAAAATATAAAAATAACTCAATATACACAAGTATTGTTAAAAACTATCTTGAATTCAGTTCACTAATTTAAATGAAATAGACACATTGTCTGCAATTAGAAACAAAGAAAAAGTGACATTTACAAAAATTTTCTTTAGTATGACTAAAAAGTCTTGTCCAAAAGTTTAAATAAACAAATATTTAAATAAATGCATCACAATCTAAAATCACAGAAACACTGGGCTTTATTTTCTTTTAGCAAGATTTGTAACCTGGATAGAAAAGATAAGTCAATTTAATTATTTTCTTGAAATGGGAGAAATTTGTAAAGATAACAATAACAATAATAATGTAATACAATTCCACTGACAAAAAAACAGTTTTTGAAAGTGTCAAACAAGAAAAACGTCAGTATTAGGTTGTGATTAGCATCATCAGTAGTTATTTCAAACGGCCTGAAAATGTTTATTTGTGCACTAAAAACAAATCAAATCAAATCAAATCAAATCACTTTTATTGTCACATCACATGTACTGGTACACTGGTATAGCACATGTGAGTGAAATTCTTGTGTGCAAGCTTCACAAGCAAGAGAGGTGTGCAAAATACAAGACCCATAAGAACAAAGGAAAATATAAGAATAGGAATATGAGAATTATAAGTTTTACATGAAATTCATAGTTTATGGCCACATAACAACAAACATCCTTAATAGGGATGTTGAAAGGGACCTATCTCAGCACACTTTGACATGTCATTGCAGAAAAGCTCAGCTGTAAAGAATGACTTTAATGATGACTCTGTTATACTCAGCCTGCTGGTGACCCAGTCTGCACAAAAGAAAACCCTCACCTACAGTAAATAGGATGCGGCCATTATGATATTACTTATTAGTTGCACTTTTTCTGACAGGTTAAAATGTCTGCTGTGAAAAAAAAATGAAAAAGAATATTTTACTCTTGTTAGATGCTATTACACTTTCTCTCCCTGCAGAGAGCTTCAGGTGATACATCACACATTCTCAAAGCAAAATGTACTTTATAAAGAAAGTTTTTTTTTTTTTTAATGGAGAGATAAAAGGAAGGCCATGGTCATGTGCCATATAATTTCCCGAACAGGAAAACCAAACTAATATGATTGGTCCTCATGAGAGCCAGATAGGTACATCATTGGCAGGCCTTTTCTGGTTAGAAACTAATGATGGGCTAATGATGGGAATGTTCGTGTGCATGTTTGCACTAGTGTGTGTTTCACCAATTAAGGTCTCAAGATGGCATTGCTGCGCGTAATGTCTGCCATGGGGCTCAAACCAGGCCAAATGCATTTATGTATTTAGTTAACTGAGGATGCAATGAAGAGCTCTGGTCGTCTAATTGATCTGAACAAGAACAAGACCTTTATTAAAGCAGCCTCCAGGGACTTGAGCTCCGATGAGTGTGTAAGTGTGCCTGAGTGAAAGAGGAAGTTACACAACAAGATGAATCTCTGTTTGTGTATGCTACTGTATTTGTGTGAACTATAATGCAGGTTCTTTTGGGACAATAATATACCGTATGCCTCATATGCTGACAGGGCTGTGTGTCATTCCTGTACTTACATTATCTTTAACATTAATACTAGTTTCTTGTCATGCCAAGCAGAGCCTAGAACTTGGAACCAGTTTAGCCTAGATCAGTAAAATAGTACCACGGAATACAAAATGTTGAACAAAATATAGATTAAATGTTATAGTCACATCCAAGAGCTTTTGTATTTATGACTGGATCAAAGGAAGTCACATATAGTGTTACGCCAGTGTTACTGTGTGCAAGAGTCTGCGCAGGTCCAAGTGAATACAAGGCTCCATGACAGTGTTGGTTTATCCCGCTCCCCCCCAACATGATGTGACCTTACGGATTTCTGCATCAAAACATCAAAGGCAAGGCAGGGCATTCAAGAAAAGAGTATAACGAGAACATGCAGCTGTCTGAGTGTGTGTCATTGTGCCCTTGTGCTTGTGTTATGATCCCTGGGATCCGTCATCGATCTGGGTTTTGTGTTTTGTTTTCCTGTAATACCAGTGTCTATTGTATACATTTTTTTGTTTATGTTCTTATTTTTATTTTAAGTTTTTATGTACATGTGGCTTTGAGTATTTTTTTCTTCCCCCATGATTGGCCTGATTGTCTACTCCCATCAACTCTTGTCTAGTCTTGTTTCCACTTCCCTGATTATCCAGTGTGTATAAATAGTCCTGTCCTTCCCCTTCATCTTTGTCAAGTGTCTGTATATGTCTCCCCGTGTGCTTCTTATTCTGCTTGTTCAGTATTGGTACAGATTGGGATTTTTCCGTCTCTTTCTACAACCCAGATAATCTTGTCAACCTGGTTGTTTTTTGTTTATGTCCTGAAACCCAACCAGGTTGTACACAAAGCCTTGATTTCATCCTCTGATTATAAAGTTGTAGTCATTCAGATCCAAATGGACCTTTGCTTAGTCAAAGATACAAAAAGTACAACCCCAGCCTTGTCGGGAGCATGTCTGAGTGAATGGATGGATTCACCAACACTGACTTTATTACTGGAGACTACGGCCTATTGCATGTCTATTGCACTCCATATCTCTATCTTCTTTTTAACAATGAATGATCACTAACCTTGTATTCATTATTGTAACAGACAACAGAGTGGACCTATTCCAACCTAAGGCTAGTAATTGATTGGATCAGCCAGCGAGATGCTTTGTTTTGACCTGTTATTGGTTTGTTAGCTGTATCTAATGATCACCAGACCTTTTCATGGAAAAGGAGGAGCCTCAAACCCCCCAAAAAATGTATCAAAGTTTGATGGTTCAGTCTTTTTAATGTATGAATTTCTTGCCGTTTTTCAGTTATTTTAATAATTTAAAGATCTGATCTGTTGGTCAGCAAACGCATTGTGATAGTATCCCATTGAGTGCCAGTCCTTTAAAGTAGTGTTCCAGATGTTGGTTTTTTTAATTTATCTATTTTTATTTAGTCTACTCAGCAGCAGCACAGCAATTAAAACTAACAAAAAGCAACTTAGTGAAGTGTATTACTGCCTGGCGTGCAGTCTTTTCTAATGTCAAGGCTCTCACCATTTCTGTGAGGGTGGAATCAACCTTAAATCCAATCGTGTATCATGAGTCAGGTTTTGTTTTCCCTTTTTTTCCTCTCCCCCTCTCCTCTTTCTCTTTCAACTCTACATTCTCAAGTATTCCACCTAAGGGTGTCCATCAGTTCATCAGTGTCAGTGTATTCTCGCCTGTTGGTAATGGAGTCATTAGGCAATGAGTATGAGAAGGACTTGGGGTGCCACAGTTCAATGCCAGACCATTCCCATCAATACAGCTGCCTCAGTTTGTAACCCATTTTGAAGCTTCATATTTTTTCACCATGTTCATCTGTGCTCCCTTTAGCAACCTGCCTGGAAATCTTGTTTGGGATCTGTTAGCTCGAAGATCAGGATTCAGGAGACAGGATTTGTCACACGCTCTGTCACTCTGCTTCCCCAAGTAAGGCTGACTCTGATTCCATTAACTCACCAACTCGGCTCCTGGATAACCTGCTAATACTTAGCTAGCTCCCATTAACCATTCAATGTTGTAATGAACTTCCTTCAACCCTAATCTGAGTCTTACTAGTACCTAAATATGACAACCTTATTATTCCCCAAACCTTTCCAAATTATTTTAGTGCTTAAATTTGAACAGTAAAATCACTGTGCTACACTACATTACATTACTATAAGTTAAATTCAGTGGGTAGTGACATATTACCTATATGGTCACTCAGCTTGAATAACCTATATGATCATTCAAGTTGACTTGTTATGATGTGACAGGCTAATCACAGTCTGACTGCAGTTCGGTGTTTCACATGACTTAAAAATCATATCAGTCAGATTCTCGCCACATTTTCCCAAGACAGTTTAACTGTTTGCAAGCTAAGGAATACAAAAGTCTTAATTGTTTTACTTTTTTCCAACCTATAGAAGTTCTAAAATGGCACATAGCAGTTAATGCTATTATTGAGTTCATTAGGGAGGAAGTGAGGTGTCATAAACATGTCATTTGCATTACAGCATTAATGATGTTCATTTCCCAAATTTCATCCGGCAGTGTTGGCCCAGTCTTCATTTTCAATTCTGAATGCAGCCTGTATCCTGCTGCAGTAAACTAGGTTTAAACCATCAGGGGAGTTTAGCTGTAATGTATCAGACTAATCTCCTCTGGTTGTCAATGGCAATCCATCACCTAACCCAACTGGGTCCATGCTGAGCCTGGAAGAGAAGAATCTTTTCACATGGGAGACGAAAACCAGTTTGAAACATCACCTATGACGACATTTCAGACGAGTGCAAAGGCCTGCCATTCGTCTGTAGAGGGATGTCTTGATATCGTCCTCTCTACACAATCACCGGTGGGAAGAGAAGTCATTCATGCTCCTTTTTTTCACTATATTTTTACAGTTAACATCAATGTATTCCTACTACTTTCAGAAAAATCCCAAGCATTATATACATATAGCAAAATATATGAGGTAATGCATTTCAGGGTTATAGTGATGAACCTTTGTGTTTTGGGTCATTTTTCTAAGAGCTTTCTTAAAACTGTCTGTTTTCAGAGACTATACACCACATACATGAGTCATCTGTCTGTCATTGTGCGATAAGACAAACATCTTCATTCGGCATAAACATTTCACAACATTTCCCTGTCTTTAAAATTAATTTAGAGCATCAAATAGGCATGCATCAATTTTTTTGAACAGTACTGTCAACAGAAAATTAAGCAAAAGTCTTGTTTTAAACTTTCGCTGGCCTTTTCATCTATTTCATACTCAAGCGTCCTTTTCCTTTTCCCTTTATTTTAAGCTCGACCTGAAAAAAAAAGACAGATAGGCTTTTATTTCCCTAACTCGCTTGGATTTTTTTTTCTAAGTTCATTTGGATCCCTCGATCCTGTTTTCCTTTCATCTCTCTCCATCTTTATTTCAGTTGCTTGCCTCTGCCTTGGTTTCTATCTCTCTTGCACACTTTCTATCATCATCTATCTTTCCTCTACACTTTTATCTCAGTATCTTTACTTTGTCTCTCCCTACCTGCCACATAAACCCACGAGAGAGATTAACTAAGGTGGCAGAGAGACCCCAGTGAGTCCCATCAGGCTGCAGGCAGCAATCTGCCATCAGAGTTGTCACTCTATGTGGCTTGCTAATTGGATAATGTGGTGCAGAGAAGGCACTCAGCAAGCCAGGGGATTCCCCTCTTCACGCCATCAGGTGGGAGAGTCACGCTGCCGACTCTCACACAGACACCATTTGGACCTAAAATTGGATTTCACTGATAATTTTTTCCACATTTGTAACCTTTAATGAATGCAGATGGATTGCACCCCCTCCACCTCCACCCTTTTTGTCCCTTTACATCTCTTTTCCACATTTGAGTTTATTATTAGTGTGTTTATTTCTTATAATTTTTGGATCTCAGAGTTGTTGTTGTTTTTTTTTCCATCAGACTGTATATGTTCTGCCCCTTTGAGCTGGTTGTGTCACTTTCTTTTTTTCTGTTACTTTGTAGTAATTTTACATCAGCTTGTGTTCTTCCTGTATTTTGTTTTCATTGGTTTGTGTTTATTTTATATCTCTTTGTAGTTGATTTGACTCATTTTGCAGAGTCTGTGTCTGACAGACTTGTTAATGTCAGTGCCCCTCTTTGTCGTCTAGGTGTAGGCCTGCCTTCACTCTCTATCTCGCTCCTCTTTGTGAATGTAAGCATGGATGTCACTAACCAGTCTTTTGCAATGGTGGGGAAAGTCTCCGCAGAGACACCTGATCTCCATCTTCAATCAGTGCTGTACTTAAACTTGGATTCCACCATTACCATTCCTTGCTAGATTATTGTCCTGCTATTTAACATTTAGTAGTTACTGAACTCAAACTAATTTTAATACTAGACAAAGGCAGCCTAAGTAAAAGTTTCTAAATGATCCTAATCAAACTTACCTCATCCTTTGTGAAAAAGTAATTGCATTCCCAGTGAACCACAATGCAAGCTATTCTCCACAAATGGAGAAAACTTGAAACAGAGATGAATATTTCCAGGAGTGGCCGGAACAACATCTAATGAACAGCAGGCCGCTTGGCTGAATTTAGGTCGTGATTCAACAATAAGAAAGAGACTGGGCAAAAACTTCATCCATGGGGGAGTCCCTAGGTGAAAACCACTGGTGACCAAAAAGAACACAAAGGCTCATCTCATATTTGATGTTATAGTTTAGGCTAACTTACCTGCTTACTCAAGTATAATAAGTTCTGTACTAACCTCTCTGTCTTCTCCTTCCTTGCAGGAATTCTGTTGGAAACCCTGCTAAATGCCTACTTTCAAACCTGTCTGTCAAACTCTCACATAACCAGCCATCCCACGTGCTCCAGCGCTCTAAGTACTGCCCTGGTAAAAGAGAAGGGAAGTCCCGACTCCTGTTAGATCACTTGAAAACACTTACCTAATCAAAGTTCCAGCTGTCAACCTTACATGTGATGATTTCATTAAAAATGTGTCCTGCATTTGACTCTTTCAGAGAAAACTACACAGCTAATGCTTGGTTCAGTGTGCACCCATTTATTTTGACCATAGTAAGTGTAAACAGATGTGTAAATTTAGCATCTATATATGACAATATTTAATATTCAATACACAACCAGACTTCAAAAATTCACAGAAATGTAATCCTGGTTTCAACTGATCTTTCCATCAAGCAAATTCATCAAATGCTTTGCACAGTCGTCAGTTATTCAGGTGACATCACTTGCATTATGAATTCTCAAGAAAGGCTAAGATTATTTCCCTATTCAATGGCCGAGTATATTATTCAGTCTTCAGCGCACTATTGTGCTTATATGCAGCTTACATATTTTCTTAAACACAGAATCAACACAGATTAATTTAAACTGTATCAAGTATACTATTATCTGCTATACTGTTCTGTATATCTGCTATACACAAGGCACACAGACCACAATGAATGGTACTTGACTGGTGCAGAACCAGCTCTCATTTCTTTTCCTAATGAGCTATGATCCAGCCTGGTGGGTTACTTATGGATTGTTGCATAATAGTGACTGTAAGGACACAAAAGCAAAAGCAGGTTTGAGTTTAGAAATAACAACAAAATTAGTTGCTTTAGTAGACGTGAACTCAGTACTACTCTAGTAGCGATATTTAAAGTGCCAAATAAAATCTTTTAAAAAAGAAAAAGGCACCCAATTCCTGTTGATCTCAGTGCTCTGTGCCATCTTGTGTGCAGAGGTGACCCATTACATGTCTATAGGAACGTTTTCCTCTGTACATTCCATCAAGACCCACATATTAATGCTGATGTTTTTCCTCCATCAGCTTCCTCTTCCTGCACAGATCTGCCTCCAATCACTGCTGTCAATTAGACCAGCTCTTTCTCCATGGACTTCTACATAATCTACTTTCTTTCTGGACTGATCACATTAAGTTTTCACATAGTGCCATCATGACTGAGAAGAGGGAGGGCGAGGAGGTAAAGGGGGGTTCATCTGCTGACTATGAGGAGATATCAAGGACCAGATAGGGGCCAGAGACTTTCTTGTCAAGAAGAGGTAAATAAAATTTGCAGTGATCATCAGGCGAACAAATGCAAGCAAAAATGAATTGTATTTTTCACATTTTCCATTCAGACACACTCAGCAAAAATCATGAGCCACTCCTTATTTCTTTATATTTTGCTGGGAAAATGGGAACTAGGTGCAGTGATTTACTGAAACATGTAAACAGACATAAAAATACACCACAGGTTAGAAAAACAGAGTTTTTACAATTCTGAAAAGCTTGAAAGTCAACATTTGGTATGACAGCCTTTTAGTCTTCAAGATAGCCAGAACGCTCTTAGGCAAACTTTCCTGTGATTTCTTCAAAACGTCTTCAGGAATAGTTCTTCGGGCTTCCAGGAGGGCATACAAAGATGTTCTTTGAATGCTGGGCTTCCTTTAGATAACCCTACACTGTCTCGATAATGTTGAGGCTCTGGGGAAGCCAATCTATAACTGACATTGTCTCTTTGTGTGTTTCTCTATCCATGTGTGCCTTTACTGCATTGTCTAGGATAATTCTGATATTGAAAAATTAGCCATCAAATGTTTTCCAGACAGAATTGCATTGAATTGCATTCAATATCTGATGCTACTTTTCTGTATTCATAATTTATTCATAATTTTGACGAGATCCACAATATCACTGGCTGAAATTTTGAGCAGTCAAAAAGCACTATATAAATACAGTCCATTTAGGAGGATATCATAATGTAGAACATGTGGTGAAGTAAACAGTCAAGTAAATGCATAACCATGTATTAAACATCACATACAATTTCACTCACTGCTAATTTAAATGATGGAAGTTTTATTTTCTTAATACGACGTGATAAATATATAAGAAAAGACCTAATACTTGGAGAGATGAACAGTGGCCATTAGTGGGCCAAATCTGAACCGTCAATTTATTTTTGGCATTTCCCTGATTAAATTCTGTTTTACTTGTGTCCTGCATTTATTTAATGTAAGAGGTTGCAGGATTTTCACTCTACATAGCAGTTGGCCCTCAAATCTTATTTATATATATTTTGTAAAATTGATTGCACAGTACCTTTTTTGTGCAACTTATAGAAGATTGTATACTGAAGACATTCTCATGGCATGCTGATTAATAAAACAAGAACTGCAGTGTTTTTGATTCTTTTCTCAGAGAGTTGATATCTCTTTAAGTCTCAAAGTTAAACACAGAACATGGACTACATACAGTAGGACATCATCCAGTCTACTGTTCTGTGACCTGCCCTTGCCTCCTGCCAAATCTGGAGCAGCCACCGATATTCAGCCTTCTCCAAAGATCAGCATCAGGCCTAAGTTGTTTCTTTTCATTCTTCTGTCATCTTCATTATCAATAACTGTTTATTTGTATCGTGGTTGTGCCCAGATCAAGTTACAGACTCCTGGGCACAAATGTTTGATGGACCCTAACCAACTTGTTTTGATGACTGGGCTTTTTTTCCCCCTCTCTTTCATAAACTTGTGTCTCTCGAGAGCACCACAGACCTGCTTCTGAATAAGTGCTGAAACAATGAAGCAGAGCTCATTGCATTTTTGAGATGTGTCTACTTAGGAAATATAAATCAATAATAATAATATTAATAATGCAAGTAAAATAGAAATAATCCCTGGATTATCCCTGGACACTTTATAACAACACAGGATGGGAACATATACAAAAATATACAATGATATATACATAAATATCAGTATAAATTACAATTTATTGGTAATTTAAACCAAATGCTAAAAACTGGGAAACATGTTAAACTTTTGAAAGTTATAAGTAAGAAGATATTGAGCAGTTTCAGTCACAGGTAAATATTCAACTGCAGGTAAATTCTAAATAACATTCTTGAGGGGAAAAAAGGGGTAAAACAAAAAAGGTGAATGTTTAAATATGAAAACGATTTGTTTTTAATATTATTAAAGTTTTTAAGTCATTAGTCAAAGACATTAACTATTAAGAGTCAGTTCAAAGTTGGACTAGGAGCGAGGAACAAAGACCAGGGACAAAGTAACACACCAGCCAGAACTAGGGAGAATAACAGAGACTATTTAAAGAGTTAGGGCTGATTAGGAATAGCCATGGAACAAAACACAACTGAAAGTAATCAAGGTGAACAGAAGACCTTTAAATAAGACCCTAGAAAGAGTCATCTATCAAAGTGAAATAGGAAGCAACCCAAAGACACTGAACACAGAGACAAAAAGACTCACACCAAACATAAAGACAGAGACAAGGGAATACTGGAGGATAAAGGCATAAACACGGGAAAACAAGAAAGAGGAAAGAGCAGACAGAAACACAGAGGGAAGTAAATACATGAGGAATTCATCAAAACAGAAGCTAAATAAAGACCGAGTATTCAAAACTAGGTCCATAGACTAAACAGTTTGTCCCTGTTTCTGCAGCCTGCATTTGGATCCTAATTCCATGCTTCATGACAACAAGAATTAATTCTCAAGATCCCTAGAGTGATAATAAAATGAAAACAAAAATAAAAAAACTCAGCCTAAATATAATCAAAAACTTAAAAGGCTAGACGGCGAAATCAAACAGAATGCACAAAATATTAAATATGAATCCACAAAATGACTCAAAACCCTAGAGCCAAAACCAGGAACCGTGACACGGATCAAATATTTCATATCCTAAAAACATCTATAAAATTTGTGCAAGTTGGCACATAATTTTAACGGGATTGTGTTTATCTGTTTAATTCAACAACAATCCTGTGTATTGTTTCCGTGCTTATTTTTTTTTCAGCTTTGCACTCTCAGCTAAAGGCAGCACACAGTCACGCTTTCTCTCTCTGTTTCCCATGTCTGAGCCAATCATCTTTTCCCTCTCCAGTGATATTGGCTAAATGGTTCACACTCATTTGGATGGACGGAAAGATGGATGGATGAGGCGCCAGCTGACGTCACAGCTATTTCACTGTGCCATTCCAGCAGAGCAAATCAGACTCATCAGGGACACTGTGGGTGGACTCAGGAACACTTCAGTCCTGTATGCTATTCTTTTGTTTAAAGCCCAATACAACCTGAAATAGAACGCACCATCAGTACTTTGCAAACATCCTGTAATTTTTTTTTGTTTATTGGAGGTGTAATCTGCAATATCCATGGCATTTTCTTTTCAGCACTATCAATGATGCTCAGCACTCACTTTAGATTTAAACGAGAAGGTATAAATAGCAGCAACAGAGAATTTGTTTGGTAGCATTGTTGTGGAATTACTGTTTGTGTCAATGATTAAGTAGATGGAAATAAAAATAAGCTAGAACACACATGTACTTCTTCTACACTTTGCATACATTTATAACTTTTAGACTCTTTTAAACAAACATGTGGTTATTACATGCACATGTATACACAAATTAAAATGATTTATTATCAGAGTGTCTGAACATTCAAAGGCCAGTGGAAATTGTGTAAAACATCCCAATATCACACTCCACTAGTTATCAGATGTTTTCATCAGACAATGAAATGCACACTAAAATGTTTGAGAGATGTGTTGGCAATAAAATAAATATGAAGAACATGATGAATGTTTTTAATTATTTTTAATCAAATATTTTAATTGCCACAGTGGCTCCACGTTGCATTTTTACTGTTGAATCTACTTTGATGACATTGTTTCTGAAACCAGGAAGCCTTTAAAAAGCAGCTCATTAAAAGAAAAAAGGTATTAAATGCATTTACACAAAATAATTTTTGAATTTTTAAGGTCTGGCTTTTAATTTTTGTTCTGTATTGACCTTTCGCATTAACGTTTTTATGCTCCAGATCTAAAAATAATCAGCACTGTACCTCGAAAAATCAGTCAGAAAAAAGCTTCCAAGTTCATGATTTATATTCATCCACAGCTAATATAATCATATGTAAGTCTTAAACTCCATTGCTCATGCACTATTCAAATGCCCATTTTCAGGATGACAACAAATACAATAAAATTATTTATAAAATCATGCTAAAATTTGAAATTCACACCTGTTTAATTCTTATTCTAGTTTCCATTCAGGTCTCAGGGCTTTCGGTTTCATTTCCAGTCCAATTTCCAGTTCTACCTGACCTGCACTATGAGGAGCTCATGGGGAAATGACCAGATGAGTCAACAACATCAACCCTGGCATATAAGTTAGTTATTCCTGCGATTATTCAGAAGAAACATAATAACACTCCCCACTAATTCCACTATAGGCCTCTTTGGTTCCGACCGTGAGCAACACCAATGACGAAAGCAGCGACCCACTGACGTCTCAGGCCCCTGATGAGTCTGATGTACCCTCCTGTTTCTTGAGGAATATCCAGGTGTATAAAACGGCAGCAGAGCTGAAGGTAAACAGAAAGACAAAGGAGAACGAGAGTGAGAAAACACCGGAGCAGCAGTGTGGACATAAAGAAGCGACTCAAGATCAGGAGTCTGGGCAGCACAGCGGAGAGAACCAAAGCAGACAACTTTCTCTAGCGCACATGTAAGATTTTCATTTGTATCATAGTAATTCTGGGGTTCCTTTGAGAATTTGTGTTTATTTTTCGTATTTGGTGGGATATTTGTTTTGGTGTTATGCCCGCTTCCATCTGCTTTTGGAGACTCTTTATTAATAACTGAAAGTTGAGTTTTACATTGAATAAACTACTTGTTTTGGTTTAAACGGCAATTGGAGGCATTACACTTCTTGACGAAAGGTAATAAAACTCCTCGATACATCCACGCTGTGCACAATTACGCATGGGACCGCGCCAGATGTTTTTCTTTCCTGACAAAATTGAACTGAGTTGCTTTAACAGTGTTTGGTAACGGTTATTTCCCTGACAGCCTTTCGAAGATAAATGGTTTTTTTTAGTTTCTTCAGTCAGCATCGAACTCTCACTGCACTGAGAGTAACAGAACTGAGAAGATAAAAATAAATTTTGAAGCAGAAAGTTACTGATAAAGATATTTAGACTTCCGGTGATTATTTTCCTCGTGGTATTTTGATGGAGATCGCATGCGTTTTCTCAATAACTCTTTTGAATTATAAATTTCAATACCATGTCAGATTAGTTGTGCCAACACAGTCAAAGTATGTGGAATTAAATCTTTAGCCCTACCCTGTGACCGCCACGCGCGCAATTGCGCGTTGGATTCCGATGGCTTCTTGTCTTCTCTATGTCAAGATCGGCATCAAAAGGGAAATTTTTCAGAGTTTATTCCACAAATAGTCCTCACTTCTCTGCATTTGCCTCGATAAACTGAACTGGACTGCTGCGCGTAATTCCGTATAAAGGATATCCTTCCTCTGTCGGCACGATTTCTGTGTTCCAGACCGAATGAGCATAACCCTTCACCATTTCAATCTTCAGGTATAAAGCGATGGTACAACGAACCGGCCCCCACCTGCTTCTCCTAATAGCCCTGTGCAGTGTGTTGTACTCCCGGACCCTAAGTCTACCGCACACATCCATAAGGTAAGGGCAAACACGTGTTCCTTCTAACAAAAGGTATAGAGAAGGAAATGTACCCAACACTGTATGACAGGACGAACAGCTTTGTCTTTCGACTCTGAAGCTGAAACTTTTATGTTCGTGAGTAAATTGTTTAACTTATTGGTTTTGCTGAGCGCAGATCACATGGATGTGAAACTGAAAGAGGGGAGAAAGTTTCCTCGATAATAAATACCATGAGATAGGCGATTAACTCAAATTAATGTTTTCATAGCTGAATGAACTGTTCATTAAATGTAAGCACCGGGATTCTACAACAGAGACCATTTTGGAACTATTCAAGAAACTTGTTGGGGGTAAAAATTAGAGATATTCGATCAATATTTATCATTACACTATCATCTGACTGACAGACTTACAGAATTTTTCATATGGCAAAAGCGATAAAAGATTTCTGTTACAATCATAAGCACAATGGGTATGTGTCTGTTTAGTTTTTGAAAGTATCCGGGTTTTTAATATGAATGCCTTGTGAATCTGTGCAGAGCGACAAGACACGCAGACGGTCTGTTCACCAGCGGATACAGTAAACTCCTGGGACAGCTATCAGCACGGAGGTACCTGGAGTCTCTGATTGGAAAGCGGGTCAGGTAGGTGAAATAATCCCTCAGAAAGCAGCCACGCTTTTGAGAAAGCAGTGGTTCTTTCTCATGCCCAACCCTTTTCTTTTTATTAAATACATATAATTATTCATGTTTAGGCTTAATAAACTCGTGTGAAGGATTCAGAAAATTATAAATAAATGAAAAAATATACAAGTCTCCTTCTCTGTAGAAAATTTCTTTGTTCATTTACCAAAACCACAGTCAAGGACCATTTGTTGACCATAAACCATCAAAATATGGGTGCTAATAAAAGTAAAGTACAGGGTTTTTGTTTTGTTTTTTGTTTTGTTTTTGTTTTTTTACCTTAGAGCTATAAATTTGGTTGAAAATTACTTAGATTTTTCTCCAAACCCCCAAAGTTTATATTTTATTTGATCAATAACATTTAGTCATATAATCAAATGAAATACAAATAAAAGAAATTAGTTTATGAAAACGTCATAGAAAAGTTATATGTACTCACAATAACAATTGAAAGAGTCTATGCATTTTGTAATTGCACACATATTTTAAAGGTTAATCAGTGACATCACATCATGTTTTTATATATAACACGCACACAACCATGCACACACATGATAACATGAGTCACAGACCATGAGCTGCACTGAGTTTGAATTAAGATGTGCTGCCCTCTGAGCTATGGTATCACTCTGCTGTCATCTCTTCTGTTCAGTGATGAGCTGATGGACGAGCCAGCAAAGCGTCACACAGACGCTATCTTTACAGACAACTACAGCCGCTTCCGCAAACAGATGGCTGTCAAGAAGTACCTGAACTCTGTCTTAACAGGAAAGAGAAGGTGGGAATCAATCCTTGTGTTCACTTTTTATTTCACTGTATACACAAATAGCTTTCTTAGTTTCTGAAACTGCTTATGGATGAACAGAATCAGACATTAAGAAAAGAATGGAGCTAAAAGAACATTTACTTTGATTACTTCACTCCATTTTGATAGATGCTGCTTTTATTCGATGTATAAATGAGCTTGATGGTTGCAAATCACAATAACCAGTTGCTAAATAGATAAAGTGGCTCTGCTCAAATTTATTTATACATTTTTTATTTGGGTATTGAGTAAAGCAAATTTAGCTGAATATTGTGCAAAACATTCATCATTTGCTTTAAGAAATCCTAATTTTAAGGTTCATTGACGAGACTGTTGGAATTACCTGGACATGTATTTGACCTGTCAGGTGTTCATTTAAAAATAAAAAAAATTGTGTGGACCTTGAACCCCCTCTGTCCTCCCTGATGTCCTTACACCACGCAGCCTAGAAGATCCTGTAACCAGCGAGGAGTCCAGGGATGAACCCAAAACCTTCCAGGAGAGCTACGACGACATAAACGTAGACCATCTCCTAAACAACTATCAGCTGGTAAGTACAGACACATATGCACACTTATACACAGTTACTTGCAGTTACACGTGTGGCACACACTGAAATAAATCATTCCTTACTGAAGCGCCAATCATATTTGATTTGAGGGCATTGCTGGTATAGAGTTTGTTTGTTTTTTAATGCTAACATGAGACGAAAACATTATTTGACTTCACATCATCTGCTCAGTTTTGGTGATGATTTTGCAACATGTGTTCCAGACATTATTCAAAGTATTAGCAATGGAGCTGCTCTGCTCGGAAAAAATCAAATGTTCTTCCTGCAGTATATTTAGTTAATAATGTGCTGGCACATGTGGGGGAAAAAAGCATCAACATCAATGACACCTACTGGTTTCTTTTGATTCAGAATTTTGGAGCCTTAAGACGTGAGGCATGCTAATGCCAGCAAGCATAGTTATCAGCCTCCATTCATAAACTGTAGAGCTGCAATGCACAGACATATTCCCAGATAGTTAGTGCTAATTAACAGACTGATGAAATCCTAGATTTAACTCACCAAAACCAAATGCAAAAATTTTGGGCTGCCTGTGCCACAAAGCAGGCCATATTATTTGTCAGAATTTCATTAAAAAGTGCTAAAAGGCACCAAAAGCACAAACAATGTTGAAAGGTCCAGTTTTATCACAAGTATGAAGCTAAATTTCTGAAGTAACTTTCACACAATTGAAAAAGATGAAGACCAAAGATGGTACGGCATTAATATATAAATTGCCAGACTATCAGTCAATGCTGTATTGTGTATCGCAGTTTTTCACCATGAATAACCTTCTTCTCTGTTTTTTCTTTGCTGTTCTTTGCTGTTCTTTTTGCAGGCACTTTGAGGAGAAGCCCATGCTCAAGTGAATACCTCACGTCATCCTCATGAAACCATTCATTCAAAAAAACAACAACACCGTATTAATCCAAAGGACATTCAAAAGTCAACCAACAATGATGTGTTCTCCAATGTGGTTATCTAGCTATCTGTTCATCTACACAGTACATGTTTTCACTGTATATATACCACATATATATACACAATGCTAATCGCAAAAGAATTTTCGGGCCATACTGAGCAACATGCATATGTCAACAAATGGCAGCAGTGGATAAAAAGGAGGTCGCTCTTGCTCCATTAACCATTTCTGGGGAACAACAGTAGTGTTAAATTTAAGAGAAATTTGTCCCATGAACTTTCAGTTGAAAATTTCAGCCATTAACTATTGATAGAAAAGGTTTTTTTAATAGCATACCTGTTGATTTTCAGTGGATATACTAGCTTTACTGGCCAATATCTAACTTTGAATGGAAGATAAACATGATTAATCTCTCACAAACCTTAATTTGTCAGGCAAAGGTTTAACTACCAGTGGAAAAAAAACAATCCAAAAATTTTTTTCAAAATTTTTTCAAGGATAATTGGCCCCACTCGCTTTCTGGATTTTAAATGGCCCAGTCAAGTTAAACTAAAATAATAACACTCAGTCCAATTTCATTTGCACACAGAACGTAATCGTTCCCAGTAAATTTCAGTGGGCATATTTACTTTGGCTTTAACTAACCAGCACTTGTCAAATTAACTTTAAATGGAGCATTCAAATCTATGTTATTAAATTCAGACTCATTTCATTAACTGTCACTGGAGCATTGGTACAACTGATCTTCAGTGGAACATTAACAGTGTTAACTTTAAGTGAAATTACAGCTTTATGCAAATTTCATCAGACTACTTGTTACATTTTGATTTTAAGATTACTTTTTTCTATTAATTTTCAATGGATAATTTCCCCTGATTATTTCTAATGGTACAACCTTTCCATTAAATTTGATCAATTAGTTGACATGTTGAATGTTAACAAGACTCCATTGGTTTTTATGTCTTTATTTTTCATTTCAGGGTATCTGTAATCCTCTCACATTTAAGTAAAACATTAGTCCACTCGAACTATAAATGAAACATGTGATTTATTTGGTTTCCAGCCAGTGGTGCAGTTTGTAATTTTGTTTATTTAGAAATGTTCAGTTGACCCATTTAATGTCAACAGAACAATAGTCATAAGATTGACAGTGGAAGATTTGATTGATTTCCTTTCAATGGGATAGATACATTTATTGCTCTTTAATGTACTCTTGTGTTAAATTAAAGTGTTGTCCCAATCATTTTCTGTATTGCAGTCATGATCTGTGCGACACACTAAGTTGTCAGAGAATTCATAAATGTTCTTTTCATGGGGGATTCACAGGCAAGGAGGACACGCATTGAATGGACACAGATGCATATAATCACTTTACATTATTCAGTATGTAGAGCAAAGAAGTTATAACTGTGCATAGACCTGCCTTTAGTGTATTTAGTGATGTAAACCAGTCACCAAATAAAAGATTTTGGTTTATTTTTCAAAGCTGATGTGTTTTGTCTGCCTGATTGTTTGATGGGTAGAGAGCTCATTGCCTTTTACAACCAGCTGATCGAAAGTTTGAGGACAAAAGTTTGTTTAGTGGGAATCTAAAGAAAAAAACTAAGTTGGCAAAGGGTTGGGGTTTTTTTTTTTTCATTCTTAAATGTGTTTCAGTCAAGGAGGCAAATGTTTTTGGGTCAAAATCAGCATATGAGTTTTTTTCCTGAAAGCTGAAAATTCAAACAGAATGCTGTCTCTCTTACACAATCCTTTTCCTCCCTCAGATTTTAACAGTTTTAAAATATAATTGCTACTCTGGGTCAACCAATCAGACCTTCTCAATGAAAACACCATGAACATGACTGTGTAGATGACAACATGTCGACACGTATGAGCATGAAGCACCAAACGGCCTTCACATTATCCCTGTGGGTTTCATCTGATTGACATAAAGATTCGTGACAGTGACATGAACAAACTGGATACACCCTGAGTCCATTTCTTTTGCCTTAACCATTTTCAGTGCCCAGAGAAGCAGGTGTTCCTGTGTGGGGATCCTATCAGGATCTATTTTTAACAAAAGACAATGTGTTGCCAATGGCGATCCACACTTCATGTCTCTTTTAGGACACTTATGTCACTTATTTAGATTCACTGTCAGTCAACCGGAAAACATCTATAGCTTTGTAACAAAAAAAAACAAAAACAAAAAAATAAAATCAGTCAGTTAGTAAAAAATACAGATCATGTTGAGAAAGAAAGAAAACAAAAAGAGCATGTCCCCTGTGAAAAATATGCTGACCACACCACATAAAGAATTTTTTTGATATAAAGTTTGTTTTAGGTCATCTCAATCACAAGTTAAAGTTAA
The DNA here is from genome assembly GCA_015106755.1 of Etia nguti. Classification (NCBI taxonomy): domain Eukaryota; kingdom Metazoa; phylum Chordata; class Actinopteri; order Cichliformes; family Cichlidae; genus Etia; species Etia nguti. Next base: position 3,344 of record VUQG01028881.1, on the reverse strand, counting down.
TGTGGCGTTTTATAATCTGTGAGTCCTCAGTTGTCATTTCTACATTACTGCAGGATTACTTATCACATAGTCTAGAACTTGTACATTTTCCAAGGGAGAAGAAGATTTGAGCAATAAGTAACTCAACACATGTTGGAGACCCTAGAAAACAATAAGGAGGGATTTCAGCACCATGGACAGTGACACTGCGATATTAAGAGTTTTACATCTTTTGGTTTTTAATTTTTTCAGATGTGGTTCTTCTAAATGTCTGCCCCCAACTGCTTTAACTCCACTACCATGGCACAGATTCAATAAGGTGCCAGAAACATTCCTCTGAGTTTTGTGTTAAGTTGAGTTGAATGTGCAAATCTAGCACTGATACAAAGCAGGCTGGATCCTTGTTTTTTGTCTATTGTTATGCCAATTGTCATTTTGTATTCTTGCATTTGTGGCATTTGGAGTTTTGTATTCTTTTACTTTCAGCAGTTATTTGTGGTTGGTTTCTTTATGTTAATATTCTCAGACCTTCTTAGTTATATGAATTCTGCTCATGGTTATACTTTGTTTGTATTTAAGTCCTTGAGTTTTCAGTGTATGTTTCCTGTATCCTGTTGTTAAGTCATGTCTCTGCATTAGGTGTTTTTCTGTCTTGCCACTTTCTTTATTTTGATAGTCATCTGTCTCTGTTCCCATGTCTTAGTTTTTAATTCCCCATGTCATATTTTCTGATTCAGTTCTGCTGTGTCTCCCAGGTGTCTCCATTCTGCCGCTATCATCCCTCTGTGTGTTTAAAGTCACTGTCTCCCTTTGTTCTTTGTCAGATTGTCATCAAAACTTTGCGACTTTATGTATGTAAAACTAAACTTTACATACTTTACTTAATTACTTGACCCAGCATTGTCTTCTGTTGCTGTATCTACTTCAAGGTTGGCTGTAACAAGGTTGTGATGAGGGGTTTTTTGAGTTATTGCTGTCATCCTATCAGCTTAAAGCAGTCTAGTCATAGCAAAAAGGGTGATGATGTGTCTTCCCACTCATTTGAGGCAACACTGGAGATGACACAGGCTTGAAAAGAAAGCTAAAACCACCTGTAGAGAGGAGAGGAAGGTGCTTGCAACAAGATTGCAATACTAAATGCTGCCCTTTCAGAAGAAGATGCATTTGAGAAGCTGAAACAGAAGAGCACTTGATGGTCAGATTTGTTTGTCTCCCTTTATCTTACTGGATGATCATTTTTTGTTTTTAGAAAGAAAAGAGAAAAAAACTGGTTTAGTAATAGTATAAAGTAATTGCTCAAAGCTAAAGTTAGTTTGGAAGCAAAAATAATATTAAAAAAATGTCAACTTAATCTCAAATCTTTCTTGATGAAAAACTTGATTGGTATGTTTCTTATCGTGCTGTAAAGCTAAATCAGGGTTTTCAGTTACACTTGTGTTGATGGCCGTTGACCTATAAAGAATAAGAACATCCACAAACTATAGATATTAAATTCAGGAATTTATATCATTGGATAAATTAAATATATGCGCACTAGAAAAGTGTTCATGAAAGAAAAAAGCTTTATATGGAACCATTTAAGTTAAATATGCTTGTATCCAGATGTCTGTATATCCATTCAGACCTGTGCAGATGGCTACTTTATATTTTTTCTACAAAACAAGCTCAGGTATTTTAGGCCATAAGTTGATAAACAAACCAAAAACTCTTATAAGATCTTACAATCAGAAGGTGTTACTTGGTGTGGGTGAAAACTTTAAATTACTTTGCTGATTCAGTAAAAGCACTCACCAATTTCAAACTGTGCTTGGACACAGTGACACTTTGAGATACTTTAAATGCTCACAGTGATGATGTTGACATGTTGATGATTAGCATTTACACTGTTTACCATTTTCCTCAATGAGCTAGACTTGCAAACTTTGGTCAGTTAACCTGTCATCTTCTGCCATGTTGCCAACCAGAACTGCCAGCTCAGTTTTTCCTTTATGAACAAATGACAGGAAATAAACCAAAAAACATCAGAAGAAATCAATTCATTGTCTTGTGATGTCTTGAGAAATGAGACACCTTCTTTCTCTTCTGCAGCAAGTATTGTAGACCAAAAAACAAATACATGCCCCCCCATGTAATTCTCCAACTTAAAAAGTTGTAGAGTCAAAACAAACAAACAAACAAAACACCTATCGGTTCTAAGGTTTTGTAAATTAGGGCATAAAAATAATAAATCTGGTCTTTAACAGGTCTCAACACTTGGTAAATGTAAATGAAATGAAAACACATCACAAGTGTTGGGATTTACTCAAAAAAAGTAATTTATTACAGATTACTTGTTAGTATTCTTAAATGCAATCCAGCATGTTACTTCATTAACTGCCGGAGAAAGTAATTTATTACCCTACTTGTTACATTACTTTCACATTACTCCGTAACACAGCTTGATATACATTCTCACATAATTACCAAATAACAATATAAGGCTGAGGTTATACTCCCACACACTGACACAAATCCTAATGAGAACATCCAATATCTTTGTTTTAGTGTTTACCTACACAAACCCAATAACAAAAAGAACATTTTAAAACCAGTCCAAAGAGCCTTCAAAGCCATTCTATTGTAGGGATATACAGTTAAAAATGAAGGCTACAATGCTGCAAGCTAAACTGCTCATTCACTGCCTTCATTAGCAGTTGAAGAAGTAATTAAGGCATCATTCTGGGTTCTCAATTATGAATGAATACCTGGAAACCTCAATGTTCATGAGCATTATTGTCAAGAAGAGTGGCCCAAAATTCCCCCACAACAATGCAAGAGATTCATAAACAACAAGAAGATAGTTACTTCAGGTTATTGCTGCAAATGTGGTTCTATGAGCTGTTGAATTATGAGGTGCAGGTTATTCTGCAGTTTGGTTTAGCTTTCGTTAAATAAGCAAAATGTCACGTGCTGTTGCTCATCTGAGCTTGCATGTAAATAGTTTTAGAAACTGGCAGAGACTGGCAGCAACACCCCCGTTCTCTGTTAGCCATCGTGGTGGGGGGGCTTGGAGGAGGTGGGGTCTGGGATGGGCCTCCCTGCGGCTGCGGAGCTGCGGTCTGCTTGTCTCCACCCCGGGGGAAAGGGTAACATCTCTTGGGTCTAGGTGCAATTTCCCCCTCTGGGGGCGAGGGTACCTGGACCTGGGGTATAGAGTATGTTTGGGGAGTGTGATTGTGTGTACAATGTCCATTTGTGTCTGTCTTTACACTGGTTGAGTGCTGAGTATTTGTATATGTGTGCATGAGGGTGGGAATGCACGTTTGTGTCTGTGTGTGCCTGTTCGTCTGTGTCTATATGTCAGGTCGGGTCTTAGACTCCACCTC
>VUQG01028874.1:0-12513 GCA_015106755.1 Etia nguti | reverse complement strand
ATAAGAAGGCTAACCTGCCACTTTTCATATCCTCCCTGGTGAATTTGATGTGTCGGTCCACTGAGTTAATGTGATCCGTGAATTGTGGTACGTCCTGAGATTTGATTTTCACCCAGGTGTCATCCACATATCTGAACCAATGACTTGTTGGTGTTCCAGGGTAGGATAGCAAAGCCCTCTTTTCCACTTCTTCCATGTACAAATTGGCCACGATGGGTGAAACTGGGGAGCCCATGGCACACCCATGTTTCTGCCTGTAGAACTGACCCTTGTATGTGAAGTAGGTGGAATTAAGGCACAGTTCAAACACACTTGGTCGATGCTGAGAGTGGTCCTGTTGTTGAGGTTGGGCTCATCCTGTAATCTCTTATGAACTACCTCCAACGCTTCCGTGACTGGGATGCAAGTGAAGAGAGATGTAACATCGTACGAGACCATGGTTTCATCTGCCTCCATGATGACATCTCTCACCTTCTCAACAAAATCCAAGGTGTTCTGGATGTGGTGTTCAGAGCTACCTACCAAGCTCTTCAGTCAAGACTGAAGAAGTCACTTGGATGAGTGAGGAAACGTTTCTCCCACTGAAAACGCTACGTCCAGATGAACAGAATCAAACTTTGGGGATTCAGTTCAGTCCAGTTTTCATCCATCCTTTCCACAGAAATCTGAACTGTACTGAATACTATAAATATTCACAGTCAAATAATCTAATTTCAGTGCTTCTGTTCTTAAGGAGGCTTTGCTGCTGTCAGATTTGTAGGAAAATAAATTAACAAATCAGTGCAGACAATCATTTCCACTATTTTAACCATGGTGATTTAAAACACCACACGTGGAGCTGCTGTTTTTGCTGCTGCACATGTTTTTAAGTGTGTGCGTGCACCCGTGTGTGTTTGTGTTTTAGGATTTCAAGGAACAGGTGGTTCATCATATTGCCACCATATTTCTCATCGGTTTCTCCTACATTGCCAACTATGTGAGGGTGGGTACTTTGGTGATGCTGGTTCACGACTCTTCCGACTTTATTCTCGAGGTAAAACACCACACCTGACTTCAGATGGCACTACACTGTGTGTACAAAAGCCGCTACTTAATTCTTTACGTTTTCTAACAAAAGGGGAAGTAAGTGCAGCACTTTGCAAACATATTTGGAAATGAAAGTTACTTTTATACGCTTGCTTATTCACAATGGGTTGCTGCAGCAGGGAGCTCTAACCAGCGTGAAAGTCAATGTTTGTATGACCACCTTCATTTTGGAACACAGCCTGAACTCTGAAGCAAGATTTCTTTAAGTGTACTTCATGAGTGACATCCCAAAGCTCCCTTTTTAGATGCTGGCTGTCTTTTGTTCCATTCTCTGTCAAGATGATACCACACTGCTCCAATGATGTTCTGGGGCATGGAAACTATGAACAGGCTCTGGGGAGGCTAGTCCGTGTTTTTCCGTCTAGGTTTGTTTTTACTGCAATGGCAGTTTGTTTGTCAGTGTTGCCAATCAGCTGCTTTCCAAATGGTGAATCAGAATTTGGATCAAATCTGGATTCTTCACCTCACAAGACTCGTTGACACTGATTTTTTTTCGTATTTCTTGTGTAATTTGGCGTACCCCACCCATTTCTCACTGTTTCCCTTCCTTAAGAATAACTTCTTGACAGCCACCCTTCCACTGAGACCATTTTTGAGGAGGCTGAACACTAGACAATCAACTGAAGGGACAGATGTATCTGTCAGGTCCCGGAACAGGTCTTTGCTGGGTTTTTCCCAATTTTTTAGTGACATGATTTCTTCTTGTCCTCCACGTGTTCAGTTCCCTTAAAAATATTCACAAAGACACTGCACATCATGCTAAAATATGCCAAATTTTTTACTAATAGCTCTTTGGAAATCACCTAGTTGGTGTAAAAATCCTATTTTATTCCTGTCAAACTCTGTTATTGTTGGCATTTTTCATAAGTTCAACAAAGAAATGGGAGTTAATGACATGGGGTTTTTTCAACAGGCTGCTAATAACCTGCAAGTGCCTAGAGGTACAACTTGAATTGGTTCTTTGCCAAGTTGTCCACTATGTGTAGACACAACACTGGTTCATCCCTTGAGTTGGGTGCATTTTTTTAATGGTTTATAGATCAGTGTTAAGTGACTCAGCTACAAGGACTGGACTGAAAATGGGTGAAAAAGCTGCCAATGTCCAGAGAAAAAGTTTAAAACTGCTGCTCAAGACTACTTTTAAAAATTCCAAGAGTGCCTGGCACCTTGGAAGCAAACTATCAAAAAATGAGTGGTGGCTCGAGACTTTTTGCACGGCACAGTATGGGAGGAGACAATGCATCGTTATGCTCGCACACAAATGTTTAAAATGGCAAATTGTTGCACAAGCGTCACGGGGAACTTGACATGAATTCAGCCTATTGTGTATTTTTTTGTGAATGTCCTTATTCTTTCATACAAGCACACACATCCTGTATAAAGTGAGCCGTACACGGCGAAAGGTTGTGTTCTATTGTTGCAAAAGAAAAAAGAAAAACTTGTCACGGCTGTAAATGTTTTACCACCTACACTCTCAGTGACAAGTTGTTCCATTGTCCTTGGGTTTTGTGAGGTTGTTTCAATGATAAGAACTGAAGGTGATGATTGTTACCGCGACACATGAGATGAGGAAATATGCAGAGTTAGTCATGTCACCTCGGGCATGACAGGGTGTCGCCTGGACGCTGATAAAAATCATAAAGGGAAACAATGCTGGCTTCAAACCCAATAGATGATTAGTGAGGGCACATACCATGTAAGTGCAAGTGAGTTCATCAGTGAGTCTGTGGTTTGCTTTCGAGCCAGCCACACCCTTACATCACGTGATTCTCCTGCTCTCTCGTACCACTTGTTTTCTCTCTCGCTGCACTTTGAGTAATATACTAAAAACACCTGGAAAGAAGAGATAACGTTCGAGTCATTTTGGTAATGAACTCAGATGAGGTCTTTACACAGTAATTAACCTGTTCGGTGTTTATAAGATCCCCTGCAGAACAAACACACTGCTTCTGAAATGCTCAGGCTTGTCTCCATGTTTAAAAATGGGATTGCAAGAAATGACTTTTTATATTTAAAAGTGAAAATGGGGGTGGAACATAAAAGAGCCGACCCTGGTGTATGTCTGAGATGAAACTTTAACATCAGTAATGTACTGCGTGTAATATATTGTATGTTACCACAAATCAAAACTCATGACACATACTGAAAATACCTGAGCAGGTTGTTACTTTCAGGATTCAGGGGGTGGTTTGCCGAGCGCATCAGGGTCAGACTATGGACAGAAACCTGTGGGGAGGTGGGATTTTGTGATCACACCTACAGCATTTAGAGGCAACCTAAATGTGTTCACTGTCTTTTGTAAGTTACAGGAACTCAACTTTTACCTTCCTTTTTCTTACAGTTGGGTAAGATGCTGCACTACGCGTTGTGGACGACGACATGCGACTTCCTGTTTGTCATCTTTGCTCTGGTGTTCCTCGTCACGAGGCTGGTTGTTTTTCCAAGGAGGTAAGACACTGTTGAATCAGATGTATTTTCCTTTTAATAGATATTTTCATGTCCGTGCACATGTTGGTTGATAACCATCAAATATTCTATGTAAATGTCCATCTAGGTTTGATGTACAGTTTGTCTAAGAGCACTGACAAAGTGATTTTCCAACAGCAAGTTTCCCGTTATCGGTACAACGTGTGGCAAAAATGGATGCGTATGCTCTAAAGCTGGAGAGTTTGTAGCATGGAAGGAACAGCACACTGATTTCAGGCTCACTGCTCCTGTGTTTGCTTTCCAGAATCATCCACACCACCCTGATCGTTTCACTTGAGTTCTTCGAGCCCTTCTTTGGTTATTATTTCTTCAACGCTCTTCTGTTTGTGCTTCAAGCGCTGCACATCTACTGGGCCTATCTCATCCTGCGCATGGTCTACAGGTTTGCCTTCGTTGGCAAGGTGAGATGAGGGCGCTGTTTAACCAGGCAGCGATAGGAGGGAAAGAGGGAGGAATCGCATGGTTAAGTCTTTTATTCTTCTCCACAGATTGAGGGTGACGTGCGCAGCGATGAGGAGAGTCCGGTAGATGACAATGAAGAAGAGGAAGATGGGGGTGAGTGCAGCTGGGAGCAGAGGAAGGACGCGATTAACTCCAGACTGGCATCGCTGGCTAACAACTGTGTTCTGAACAACCTCACCAACCAGACAAATATAAACAGCAGACTACCCAAAACCAGATAGTGGAGCGGCTTCCCATCAAGTCCACGGCTTCGCTGGAAAAACAAATACTAATCCCTTCCACTTCCATGTCTCCAACATGGTCCGTTGATGTTTTCAGGTCAGGGTAGGTTTGCCTCCTGCTTATGATAAACAGGGCAAAGAAGCACAGATGATTGTATATATATCCACCGAATGTGAAATCAGGAAGAAACACCACCGCTCATTACACTAATATCAAAAAATAATATAAAAATACATATGATGAGAGCGTGTGATCACTGTCTCAACTAATCTTAGTTTGTGCATAAGTGTTTTGCAGGTTTTTTATTTATGCCGTTTCTGGTCCTTGTATTATAAGAACTTGTAAATATTAAGGACAGCAACGTGTTTTAGTTCATCTTTGCTTTTTTTGAGTGAGTGGTTAAAAAAATATTGTTTGTATTAAAACAAATTAACTCTTGTGTATTATGTGGTGTAATCTATTTGAAATGGAACAAACTTAAGACTACAACTTGATAGAAATTCCCTCTGACTGATTTATGTCCACGTACATGGCTGCTCATGCATGGAGTTCTTAAAAACACTGATTGTAGTAAATCTGTTGATGAATCACTTTATAGGCTGTTTTTATTCATTATTCACTTAGCAGCTAATTTAAATCTGTGTTTAATCTGTATTTTAATCCCTCTTATGATTAAAGAAGTTGTATTTTTCTGCCACAGAGCTAGATTTAGACTTTTTAGGAGAAATATGGCGCCCCCTGGTGCACAAATATAGAAGACGCTGCCCCTTTCTGATGCCTTTACAAAAAAGTATCGCTTCTACAAACACGGACTTGAACCGAGTGTGTGTCTTTGCGTCGTTTGTTTTTCTCACTGGAATATCGTGGTGACACACAGCATGATTTCTTAATCGGGTTTTTTGTTTTGTGCCTTGGCTGCTGTGTTTTAAACACTAAGAAGTCAATATGAAGTCTATGTGCTACTAGGATTGCCTTTTTTGAAACAACACACAGGAAAGGCCTTATTGTAACGTGTGTTACGTGTTTTTGTTTTGTCATTTCTACCTTTGGAAGCCATGAACCTGATTCACACAGATGGGCATTATTGAGCTATTTTAGATAGTGGAGTTAAATACATAGATTAAATGCTCCTGTTTAAAAATGAATGTAGAGATATTATGAGTTGTATATTTTAATATTTACCAAATTGTGTTCTGATGCTTGCTAGTGTGATTTTACATGTATTTTCCCACCATGCTGCTGCAGATGAACACATCATGTAATTCACTAAGGCTGTATTAGTGGGAACTCGTGAAAATGACTGGCTGCTGCGTGAACATGCTAATCCAGTCATCATTTATGTAACGATGGCTGTGATAGGGCTAGAAACAGGGGGCTGTCTGTACAGGGATGTGATGGCACTGAGGCCCACCACACAGAGGGGGTTTAAAGTGAAGTCCTAGAGCGCTAAAAGGACCGATGCAGTGAATGAGACTGTGAGACCCACCAGAAGATTGTTCTTAAGAAGATTACAAAAGCAGGAGACACTTTATGTCCTCATGAAACTTACATTTGACTCTTTTATTATGAGTGCGTGCTGTTGATTTGTGACCACTTGAAAAGTTTAAATAAATTACTTCTGAATAAAACTTGTACAGTGTAAATTCAGTCAGCCTTTTATGAAACACTTTTACATTTTGTTCATGCAAATGAAGAAACCCTGCACACACATATAGGTAACCATGCATGTACTGTGCAAAAGTCTTGACCCACCCTGCGTTTCTTTACGTTTTGCTATCAAGGTGACTTGGAATGTTTTTAAAGTGCTCTTGAGCAATAGTGCTCCAGGCTTCATGGAGGTTGGCTGCTTTTTCATTCATTTTTATGTTGTGCAGTGTGTCTTTAAACATCTGAGCAAATTGGACAAGTGGAGGGTTAAAGAAGAGGTGGCAGGCTTATCTACAGCAGCTGAACAGTATCTGAAAGTCATGTCCTAAAGAGTTAAGTAAAAAAAAAACCCACAAGCAAAGCCCTGCATCTTGCCCTTCAGTTCATCCATCTGCTGTTCGCTGAAGCCTCATCAGAAATGGTCTCAGTGGAAGGATGGCTGTCAAGAAGCCATTCTTAAGGAAAGGAAACGGGGACAAAAGGCTGAGGTTTGCCAAATTACACACGAATTGGACTTCAAATTAGTGGCAATGACTCTTGTGAAGTGAATCTACATTTGAAATTTTTGGTTCAAATCATCGCCAGTGTGTACAGGGGAGGTCAGGAGAGAGGTACAGCAGTGTGTGTCTCCTGCTTGTCAGCTCCATATTCAACATCCTTGTCCGATATATCTACTATCCCATCTCTGCACATGTCCAAATCGTTCCCTCTCTAACTTTGAGCTGTCCCTCTGCTGTACTCATTTCTAGTTCCATCAGTCCTGGTCACTCCAAATGAAAATCTTAACTCTGCCACCTCCAGGCGTGCTTCTAGTTATTTGTTAGGGCTAGCATCTCCAAACTATACATCACAGTAACTCTCTCTAGCATCTTGTAGCTTCTTGCTCCTATCATTCTGTCTAAAATCACTCCTGACATTCGTCTCCACCTACTCCACCCTGCCTGCACTCTCTTCTGGACTCTCCTTTTTCTTGGATGGTTGATCACATGTATTTAAACGCATCTACCTTCACTATCACTGCTTTGCACGTCCACCTTTCCACCTGTCTCCCTCTCATTCACACATATGTATTCTGTCTTACTTCTACTGACTTTCATTTCTCTTCTCTCCAGAGCACACCTCCACCTGCTCAGACTCTCTTCCGCCTGCTTCCTCCTCTCACCACAGTTTACAACTATGCAGTAAAAGCATACCTGGATAGAAAAAAAAAAACCATACTGGAACACTATCGGTCATGGATTGGCCTCCACAGAGCCTGGAACTCAGCGTTATTGATCTCTGGGATCATCTTAACAGAGAATGGAATAAAAGGCAGCTAATATCCAAAGAAGAGCTTTGCATGTCCTTCAACAAGCCTGGAGAACTATTCCTGAAGAGTACTTAAAGAAATTAGAAGAAAGCTTGCCTAAGAGAGTTCAGCCTGTGCTGAAAAATTAAAGGTGGTCATACCAAATATTGACTTTCCATTCATGTTTGCACATATTTTAAAAAGTTGCTGCACCCATTTCCCATTTTCCTGACAAAATATAAAGAAATGAGGGATGGCTCAAGAGATTTGCACAATATTCCATATTCATTCAACCATATCATACAGCATCATGGGACCATTCTTACAGTGACACAGCCTCTGAGGGGCACGGGACAGGGTATGGCATCATCTACCTCAATGCAGGTGTCTATGTAAGGGTCCAGCAGCACCATGTTTGGGAATGCTTTGTTACTCTTTCTCTCGCTGACCAGGTATATCTGGCCAGTGACTGAGGAGCAGCCACAGAAGAACTTTTTGTTCAGACATTCCTCCTCCAGCACTGTCCACTCATCCGTCTCCATGTCAAAACGAAGGGCTTGACCACCGAACAGGTAGAGGGCACTGTTGAGCTCCGTGGCAACCAGGTCATATCTAAAGAAGAATTTTTTTAAAATTAATCTTTCCGTTTAATTGTCAACTAATCATCCTGTATCCTTTATTTTGAAATCTCAAGCTTAATAAGAATGTAAATTTGACAGTATCAGAAAGACGAGCTGAAAATTCACTCACCGTGGAAATGGAGAATAGGAGACCACATCCCACTGATCCTCGTTTGCCACATACCTCTGAATTCCACCATAAACCTCGCCGTTTTCATCCAGGCCGCACGCCACGTAGATACACGATCCCAGCGCAGCAGTGGCTGCCCTCTCTACTGCCCTGACCATGGGGCTCACTGCCTCCCAACCCTCCTCTGACCCAAGGACCAGCCTTTCTACGTCATCCACAAGACCTTCGTCCATACTTCCCCCCAGGACGTACAGTACTGAATTGAGCCCTATGGAGCAGTGGCTGTGTCTGGACTTCTGCAGGGCTGGCCCATCCACCCAGCGCTGGTTCCCACATTCGTATATCCGGACCCAATCCACACTGAACCACAGAACATCCCGGAAGTAGCCACCTGTCACAACCACATTGTCTCCTAAATAAAAAGGAAATTTTAAAAAATCTGTGAAAATGTAATGTCCAATATTCATGCAAGATAATAAAAACGAATTTAAGAATATTAAAAATACTGCACATGAAAAATAAGCACACATCTAACTTTTCACTTTTTTGCCAGTTTCATTATTATATCATCTTCATTGCCACAAACACCGCCAACTTCATTATGCATCCATTACCCACTGCAGCCACGGAGTACTGTGTGAGGTTCTTCTTCTGCAGGGGCGCGCAGCTCTGCCATCTACCACTCATTGGGTGATACTGGTACAGCGCCTGTTCTTCCTGATCATGAGGCCCGCCCAGCACGAACAGGGTCTCTCTGGCCCTGGTCCTCCTCATTGACCTGCCCACTGACCAAGATGCTGGGAAATGTTCATTGAGCTTTATGATGAGCCTGGCTCTGGGGTCAGAGCTTTTCATTCTGGTCAAGAGTTCAGTGATAAAAGCCAAGGAGAGAGACTCAGGCCTCACCAGCTCAATGAGCTCCAGGAAATATTCTTCTCGTTTAGGGTCAAATGACACCCAGCGCAGTATTGCCTCGAGAGCCAGATCGTCTTTATGGATGGTTAGGTCATCACTGGCGAGTAGATCTGCTACTGACTCTTTTGAGAGTGACAGAAAATCCTCTTCAGATGAAATAGCGGAGAAGTGAGTGAGCACCACCTGTCGTGCTGCGGCATAAAGCTGAGTGCAACCCAGCTGCCAGGCGTAGGCCATCATCCCCAAACAGTTGCTGAGGTGCAGCTCACGCTCCAGGAACTTACAGCACAGCAGCCTGGCTCGCTCCAGCTGTAAAAAGTCGGACGTCTCGAGGATGCCCGTCACATTTTCTCTGTCCAAAGACAGGCTGCATGTTGTGGTATATTCCATCAAGGTCCTGAAATGCTGCAGACTCACTCCTTTAATCTCTATCTGCCTTTTGCTGCTCTCCAAACCACAGCCAAAGAACAGAGCCCTGAAGTAAGGGCTCTGGAGGGCCAGATGTTGGCGGTTGACATAAAAAATCTCTCCTTCTACTTGTAGGCTAGCATCAGGTGTTATATCAGCCTCAGAGTCCTTCACATGTGAAGCAGGTTCATCCTCTTCCACTTTGTGTATTTGTTCTGATAGAAGTGTGAATTCAAAGCTTTGCAGTTTCAGCTCATGGTCACCTCTGTCAGCCATGTCACAACAAACAACCACCCCCCTCCTCGTCCTCTGCTTTACAACACACCAGCTGGTGGTATTAATAGACTTTCCCCCGCAACTGACTGCTGGCAAAACACAGTAAAGGAAAAGGAGGTCAGGTCCAAAAGCAGACGCTGATTATAAAACTCGGATGCCTGTGAGTTATAATATAAAAACTACTCACGATACCATCCCCATTAAATTAAAACCAACAATAAATCACGAAGAGTCAATAAAACCCTTTTTAAAAAGCAGTGACGTCAAGTAAAGGCGCTCGGTGTTTTGATTGGTGGAGCATTCTTGAGGTCGAAATTTCACTTCCGTGTCACGCAGCTAACATGGCGGTGAGTTCGTACATTCAAACACTTTTCTACCTTTACACCCTTTAACGTTTTCAGATATGCTGTTAGCCCGTGAGCGTGTGTTTCAGCCGTAACCAGAGATGTAAATCAGCACATTTTAGTAATATATGGTGTTTTTGTTGTATCACGTTAGCTAACATGGCTAGCCTAGCTACACTGGACTCATGCTCAGCTGGTGTTTGTGTGCGCGGTTAGCACACATGCGACTCACAAAACGGCGTGTTTTGTTTTCTCTGTGTAGGATAAAGACAAAAAGAAAAAGGAGAGCATCTTCGACTTGTCCAAATACATCGATAAGCCGATTCGTGTAAAGTTTCAAGGAGGACGAGAAGGTAGGGTGGGTTAGTTATGATAACAAGCTAACAGTTAAGCAGCCCTGCGGGATTTGTTGTCCTCGTTTCCAGCCAATGGAGACTTTACACCATGTATTTGTTTCCTTCTCAGCCAGCGGTGTCCTTAAAGGATTTGATCCTCTGCTGAACCTGGTGCTGGACGGCACTATTGAATATATGCGCGGTAAGTGTGTGCAAAGTCTCACGTTTATAACTGTGTGCTTTAAAGTCAAGACCATGCAAGGGAAAAATGGATTTGCAGGGACAACGAATGACACAAGACTGCCCCAGCACTGAAAAGTGTTTTGCGTTTGCTTTAACCTGAACCCGAATGAATCATTTGCAACACTGAGGCAGTGCCCATCAAAATAACCTCAGTGGTGCTGTGATCACATGTACTGAAGGAGGACTCAGACTTTGACACAAGACCCAGACTTCTAAAATAACACTACTGGTGATGACGAATATAAGATGAAAGTATTTAGATAGTCCCACAGTTGGGAAATTTTATTTAATATATTGAGTATTGCAGCTGTATGCCCTTGCTGTGTTTAACCAAGCTTTGATCCTTTGTTCATACTGAGGCTGACTACTGTAGCCTTCACTCACACTGAGGAGTTTCCATGCTAAAGTCATGTCAGCGTGTTGGTGTAAGTGTGAGCCCAGCGCTGAGTTAAATTAAAGTTTAGTTGTTGGTTTTTGTTTTTTTTCTCTACTTAAACTGGGCCTTGGCGCAACACCTCATTTTATTCACTGTTTGAAAATACTGCTTAACTCCTCTCCAGCAGGTGGGTGGAGCTCCTGTGCCTGAGATGACTATATTAAGGATATACCTTCTCAGCGACACCACAGTGAATTTAGGGTAGAAAAAATTGAAACCAAGTTGCTCATAGGAATTACTTGAACACTGGTGTGGCTTACTGTTAAAACTGTATCTATATTTAAACGTGATCATGCACCATCAACTGCTGTTGTAGATAATGTGACGCTTACTTGTGTGCTCCTGCAACTCTTGTGTTTAGATCCAGATGACCAGCTGAAGCTGACAGAAGACACCAGGCAGCTGGGGCTGGTGGTCTGTAGAGGAACCTCCGTAGTGCTAATCTGTCCTCAGGATGGCATGGAAGCCATACCAAACCCATTCATACAGCAGCAGGATGGCTAACACACAAGCTCTTCTCTGCTAACTTACACATACATGTACACGCTTGAATATTTAGTTGTTGTTTTTTTTCTTAGTTTTTATTTCATTTTAACAATAGCGGTAATCATTAATGGAGCAAAGCCGATTTAGTTAAGCAGCAAAAAGACGTTTGAATGCACTTCACTTTTATTTCAGTCTGATGTGCAAATTTGTAAAGATTTGTGTTGTAAAGAGCCCATAAATTTGGGATGTGTAAACAGTAGCGTTTTCTTTTTATCCAGAATAAGTGAACTTTTTACTATTCTTTGTTGTTTTGATAAGAAAATAAAGTGAAAATGTAATTATGCTGAGTTTTGGAAGTTTTGCTCTACTCTCCTGGGTGCATATTGAGGATCTTTACATTCAGAGTTACACAGTGTTGGGGAGTAACGGAATACATGTACCGGTGTTACGTATTTAAAATACAAAATATGAGTAACTGTATTCCGTTACAGTTACTGTTTAAATAGGTGGTAATCAGAATACAGTTACTTTGTTGAAATAAATAGTACGACCCGCGGCCCTTCTTTAAATTTTTTTTTTTTTTTAACTCAGTTTCCATCTGGGATTAATAGTGTTTCTCTGATTCTGATTGCTGGAAACCCAAACAAAACACGTTATAAGAGGCTCTAATGTAAGCGTCCTGTTAATGTTGGTGGGTCAGTTACACAACGGACCCAGAGCCAGCAGTGCACGGGCAGGAATGCATTTCATAAGAAGAATGGGATGGGCGGAACTTCAGTATCTTCGATGTACTAATGCTGTGTGATTTTTATTACTATTAATGAAGGATACTCGCCACCGAGCTAACATTGTTAGCTGGCGTTAGCTGAGGTTAGTTCATAGACTGCAGACTGTTGGGCCGTTTCTCAATACTCGTGTTCGCGAGTCCGTACTCGCGTTCTCGTTAGTCCGGACTTCGTAAATTTGCAGCACGATCGTTCTACAGTTGGAACGGCAGTGTACGTGATGACATCACAGCTCTGGAGTTTGTATCTTGCCCAAGGATATTTGGCATGCAGGCTGGAGCAGCCTGGGATCAAACCACCGACCTTCTGGTTAGTGGCTGACCTGCTCTGCCACCTGAGCTAC